>CABFWB010002801.1:57304-78825 GCA_902151455.1 Timema bartmani
TGTGTGTGTGTGTGAGTTTGATAGAGAGTGAGAATGTGAAAATATAGATGTGGTATTCAAATATTTGAAATATCATTCCACAAAATTAACTATCAGCATGGTCACATAAGTGAACTTACTGTATTTGTAAGAATGTGAAAAGATATATGGAGTACACAAAACATTACTAATTTTAAATATTATACCCTCGAAATTAAGCGGTAAAATGAAAACATAGCTTAACTTATGTATTTGTATTGTGTTACTATTTGCTCAAATGAACATAAAAACCCATTATTTTAATAAACTGAACATAAAAACCCATTATTAGAAAAAATAGTATACCAAAACTCATACTTAGATAGTTAAAATGAATATTTTTTTTAACATTATTCAAGATAATTTTATTGTTTTTGGGATTACAATACATACCAAAACATATTTAAAAATATTTTTATCATGCGCGAAACAAAACGTAGACAATATTTTCACGAACTTAACAAATTAACCTTTTAATTTTCGAATTATACCCAATATTATTGATTTAAATTCCAATTAACGATAACATTCCAATAAAAAATAAATATTTCCCCAGTTTAGGCTTCTCAATTTAGATGTGTTATGACCATCATCCAAAGAGAAATATTCATTCAAAGATAAAACTGTGATGTGTTCGGACCCACAATTAATGAAGATTGAGCTATTATTTTTCAGCCAGGGCGATATAGTTTATTTAGAGATTTACAGCCATGCAGCAAATATAAGTTTCCGCGGAGATTTATAAAATAAATAATGAAACACTCAAAATTCTATGTGAAATTCGGGTTTCGTGCAAAACTACTATTTTTCCTGATATCCTGGACTCCTAACCGTTAAAATGAGTGTTAGTTTGTAAAAATCTGTTCAGTCATTTCCTCATAATTTCTACTACCGGAAACGGGCTTATCAAATTATATATAAAAATATATATTAACCTACAAATTTCATCTCATGGCCAATATGACTAAAAAGTTATCTATATTTATCTAACATAAAGTACAACTGTGCATACATATTAACGTAACTCAAATATAGGCTTTCATCTCACGCTGTATTCTTTGTTCAAAGTCATTCTTAAAAATATTTTCTAAAATTTTTTGCTAAATATTTAATAAGTGGTTTACAGTGTATTGGTAAAACATGTATGTGGTCCGCAGCTAAATAAAAGTTGGTGACTTCTGCTTTACAAATTATATCCAAGAAACCATTTAAAATTAATAAAAATTGTTCAAATGTCAGCATAAAGCTACCATGGATCAACGCTGGAGTGTGTTTCTGATTCTTATTAAATGGCCGACGATTTTACACATCTATTACCGACCAACCCTTAAAATATGAGCGATAAATGATCCTAACACAGGATTAGCCCTAGATAGCTCAGTGGTAAGATATTGACGTGCTAAGTTGGAGGTTCCGGATTTAGGTCCATATTTCAAAAGAATTTTCCAAAAAAGTTAATTATATAAGTTCAATAACATAATATAGGTTTAAAGTCATTTCACCAAAATAAGCGATTTGGGTTTTCCGAATTTCTCCGTAAAAGCGTTTCATTGCCTTGGAATGCTTATTACTTTTGCCCTTTACATCTTTTCTGCCATCGTTAAACTTTTGTGGGACCATTTTTAAAATATTAAAAATGTTCTTTCCACTTCTATTACACTTCACACATCCCTAAATACATTAAATGCAATTACACTCAGCCACACTGAAAAAAATCCATCAATGTCGCACTTGCCACACTGACTTGAAAACGGTGGGGAACCAGGTAACAATCCCTAAAGAGAGATGGTGATGGGTCAGGGCGATAAGCTTTACTAACATGCCAAAACCACTGGCGACAGATTTATGGTTTCATGGACAGACAGCTAGTGGCTCAGTGTGAGAAGGGATGAGCTGTATGCTCTGCTCTGACCAGGCCATTCTGTTTCGGTTATTGCGGGTTTGTATCAGATTTATTTTCAAAATCCGGGGGCAAAATATGAAGCACCTTAGCTCGTATCAGTTTTCACAAGTTTCAGATTGAATATTAATGTGAACGAAGTACTATTATAAAGTTAAATGAAGTCGGAATTAATTGATTTACCTCCCCCATTTATTACACACGTTTAAGTATACAAAATAATTAATTGAATATTGCATTTATTTAGCAATTTTTTACGAAATTAATTGAAGGTTCATTGAAATAATATCTATTTCAATTAATAAACATCCTCAAGTACTTCTAACATTCCAAATATGAAATCTTTGCATCATTTGGTTTTTCTAAAAATTGTTGCATTAGATGCCATTAAGTATTAAACGAGTAATACCCAGGCTAAGAATAACCTATGTCCAATTTCTTGCTACCCGCCTTGGGGGTAGAATGTTCTAAAGCGCGACTCTCATAATATTCATATTGCCGATGACAGGGAGGTCAGGGTTCAAATCTCGGTAGGATGTATTGCGTGTGGTTTTTTAATAAATGGTTATGTACTCTCTCTCTCTCTCTCTCTCTCTCTCCACTCAGATGCAGACTCACTTCCTTTAAATTAAATCTTACTAATATCTAACTCACTAACGTAATTAATGAATATGCGACTATTTTGTGACAGGCTAAGCTGTGGACAGTGTGACTACCATGCTTATGTGTTTAATGAGCCCTGACTATTTCATGACAGGTTAAGCTATAGACAGTGTGACTACCATGCTTGTGTGTTTGATGAGCCCTGACTGTTTCGTGACACGCTTAGCTGTATCTAGTTCGACTCTCATGCTTGAACCAATTGGGTTAACTTTAATTTGATTTTGCTATCGTTGAATTGACGTAATCATGGTAAGATTGTGAGAGGAAGAATTGGTTAGAAAATATAGATATACTCTCTAACTTATGGCGGTCAGAATTGATAGAATTTTGCTCTTAAATTAGTATTATTAAATAGAATTTGATACTACTTATCAACATTAATATCTTAATATCACATAGCTTGTCGTATAAATATACTAACATAAGTTCTATTAACTACCGTGACTGTTAGAAAATGTTCTTTTAACCAGAATCCTACAACTCCACACCACACTTTAATCAAAATATAGAAATATAGGACGTTATTAACTATAGGTATCTTGGTTTGGATTAGTTTTGTCAACATTTATTTTCTAGCATCATGTATTACTACACGTATATGTAGACCTACTAATAACGGTAATATGCTAGGGATGAACAAGGTTGAATTTAAAGGAAGTATACCCACATTTGCGTGGAAAACAATTTAGTAAAACACACCCTGAGTACACCCAACTGGTATTTTAACCCCAATCTCCCAGCCATAGGCATTACAGTAAATTGCAAGAATGACGTCAAAGAACATGCGGCCACCAAGGCGCGTTCTTTTTTTTTTCATAAGAGTTAGGCCGATACACACAGAATGCTAAGCTAAGCTAAGCTATGCTATGCTGTGCTGTCCTGTGCTAAGACTTTGTCAGTTTGGTTTCACACTCATTCAGGCGCAGATTCGGGGAGGGGNAAATTAGTTCAACTATTTATAATATTTATAGAACTCTACATTCTTTCTCTCAAGTTTGAAAATTAATAACACATGCTCAAATTTTAATATTATAAACTTTATTTACTATAAAAATACAAAATGAAACATTAATTTAATACAATATAACGTTTTTCAGATGAACGTGCTCTACACACCAGATCAAGTAACCAGCATTTAATCACCACATGATAAATGCAACATTTTGTCGCAACGTGTTGCAAAGTGCTGCCTCCATCTCGATTGCCGTAACATCCCATGAAGCACCGATCACCAGGCGTGGATTCAGGGGGGTGGGGGGGGGTTCAAAGGGTCAGTTTACCCCCTGTGAAAGCTAGAAAATCAATACAAAAAAACAAAATTAAAGTTCAAATTTTAGAAAGAAAATACAACACAGATAAAAAAAATTTTTTGTTGTCTTTTTAAGCACAGAAACCTCTTAAGCCGGGTCCACGTGTGCGTTATTCATCCACGTTTATTCAATTTTCAAACACGTGCGTTATTCGTCCATAATTAATCAATGTTCGATATGACTCACACACGTGTGTAAAAAATATTCGTTTTTATGTAAGAATATTTGTCGTGCATAGCGAGTAACGAACATTGTTCCGCTTAGAGACGGTAGACTACCACACGTCAAAGAAGACTAATAATCACCTGAGAGTAGTTCATCCACGAATCACGTTGAGGGAATCCTAGTATTGGATTGTTAGCTTTGAGTATATATGCATATTCTTTTTTTTTATTATCACGTCCTACTACCCGTTTGGGTTATACGCTTATATACTAATTACGCTAATGATTTTAGGGATTAAAAAGGTCATATTTATAGGAAGTGTACGAGCACTTGCGTGGAGGGAGAATGAAAAACTATTTTGGGAAAACCACCCTCAGTACATTCGACCGAGATTCAAACCTCGATCTCCTCGTCATCGGAAGTCTAGTCTACTACGAGAGTAGCGTGCTAAACCACGCGGCCACCGAAGTGGTTCCTTGAGGATATTCCTGCGACCGGGTAACGCATTAATGTCGACCTGGCAAACGGGTCGCGACCCTTGGTTTAGGAAACAATAGGATAGACTAGAGCAAAGCAGAGCGAGGCTGTATGGATCCAGGCAGGATTCTCCCTGACAGGGCAAACCAATATCGGCGAGGGGATGAAGTGTGTTCCAAGGGATAGTGGGGGTGGTGGAACGGGCGTTGGAGGAGAGTGAGGGGGTGAGAAGCGTGGGAGGAGGGGAATACGTGATATACATACAGATAATAGGGAGAAGTGAATAGCGCACTCCACGCTAGACATAAGCCGACGATCCAGATGCGCGCAACACTGCACTAAGTCCTGTGTGATATAGGTTATATATACCAAGCTTGTCAAGCATTAAAAATTGAAAATAATGAGGGGATGGGTGCATTTCATATAATTAAATACAATCACCATCTGAATTAAATAAAACTCAATTTTAAAATCCTTATTATAATAAAGTAATAAGCTTATCTATTATTTTGACTTGCTGTCTAGTTTTCCCAGAAATTCGAAACTTTTTTCTTCGTGTACATAAGCAATTATGACTCCAGTTTTTGTTCCTTATCAACAGATAAATTAACTTTTTTTTAGCACTGCGTCTTACTACCCGTTCGGGCTATACGCCGATAAAGTAACTGTCCACACACTTATGCTCTGACAAACACTTTAATTATTTGGGTTTGCCATTTTAACAATTGTTGGGAAACATCTCTGGTGAATGAAGAATAAAAATTTGTTACACCAAGCTTACTTGCTATACTTCCCCAAATAATGACCCATTTCTAAATTTCATAATCTCAAAAAGTCTTAAGTGTTTATAAAATAAATGGTATGGTGCACCAAACAAAATTTCTATCTCGTTTATCTTAATGTAGAAACATTTCTACTAGTCAAACATTTCAAACTAGTCAGATTTGAGAAACGAAATAACATGCATTGTTGTAGAAACACTCCGCCAAAGAGCATAGGGGATTAGATAATTTAAACTTTTATAGAAACATCGAGAAAAGAGGAAGATATCTTTCCACCAAATAGCATAATAATCAATTTCTGTTTTTTAAGAGCTACATACAAAAATTAATATATTTATTAATAGCTCCGAAACTATTTGTTTTATAGAAAAATATTCTAAATGAAATATTTATAATTTTAATAGTAGGTACTACAGCTTTCCTATGATAAGTTATTTCGTATCTCAAATATTTACGGAGTATGATCAAAATTGGACATTTCTGCTTATTTAAGGTACCCTTAAATTCATTTTAATGGGAGAATGCGAGTTGTTATTTTGTTTGTAATTTTAAACATTGCCACGATACAAAATGTAATTAAAATCGTTAACGCTGATTTTACTAAAATTGATTTTTTTCTATTTTTACCATTCCGTAAACTACCCTTAGTTTTAGGGTTGGATATATAATTAAAAAATCCTTTGAGGGAATCTTATGAAAACCCTAAATACAAAGTTTTAGCCCGATCGGTAAAATAGTTTCGGCTAAAGGTCGAGATACATCCAGACAAACGGCATGGTAAAATCCACTTTTCCGGTTTCAGTGGATCTTGAAACGTCGAGATTTATCAAAATATTGAGTTAAATCTTTTTTGATGCTCTCAATACTTCTCTCTACGAGGAGTCGAGAGAAAGAAAAATTAATCGGACTACATTGTATGTTGATTCATTAAAAGATTTGTGGGCCACACAAATTCATGCATTGGGCTACATGCAGGCCATGGGTCACAAATTTGACATTCCTTGTATACACTTATGAGCAGGGCCTAGACTTTGATTACCTTAAAGTATTTTTTAAAATATCCATAAAACTACTTAAAAATGATCAAAAATTACTTTAAATTTTAAAAATTTGACCTAAAAATATTAACAAAAACTCGCAATGAATGTACGAGACTAAATAAAGCCTGCAATTTACAATAGAAAACAAGAACATATATATGCAATAAAAATACCTTTACAGCTTGCATCCTACTGAATATAATATTGATTTACAAATATCTGTTTCAAAGTAATAACAATTCCTTCCCAACTCAACCCTCTCCAGCCTAGTTGCAGTCTCACCAGGAATGTGTATTTTACAAACATACAAGCAAAGAGGATACAAAGCTCATTATCTTATAATTCCGAGAACTATATATTTAAGTTTGAGTATTTATGTATTTATAAAATATCAATAGTGTTTAAAAAATATACATTTTCAAGATAAATGCCCGAAAATGCTTAAAAAATGCTAAATAAATGGCTCAAAGAAATTCAAAACTATAAGGTATTATCCAAAAATATGAATGTCCAAATAATGACCTATAAAAAAATTATGCACATTAATTAGTATTGTCTGTTATGTAAAAAAAAAAAGAGATGTCATCAAAATCTGGGCCATGCTTATGACCATTGTTAGGTCTCAACTTGAACCAACTCACTTTGGTGGCCACATGGTCTAAGGCACTACTCTCGCAGTTGACTAGACTGCCGATGACGGGGAGATCAAGGTTCTAATCTCGGTCAGGTTTACTGAGGGTGGTTTTTCAAAATGGGTTTCCAGCCTCCTTATATGCAAATGCGGGAACATTTCCTCTAAATATAGCCTTCCTAATCCCTAAAACATAGTAGGCCCCACATAAACGGATAGCTCGAAAGGGTAATAAAACGTGGTGCTAAAAAAATGATAGAGGATTGTTTCGGCGGTAGGAGATTGATAAGTTGAAAGTCACTGGGTCCCTGGTTCCATGTTGATGGCCATTATGGAATTTGATTGAACGGGGATTTTTATTTAAAAAGTGTTTTAACAAATGTCACTATCTCCATGACAGATGTTCAAGAACTGTTGAAATTACAATGTATAAAAAATTAAACTACTGTATGTATAGTATATATAGATATTTTATTTATTTTATGCAAAAAATTTGTTTGATAGCTACAAAAACTGCAAAAAAATACTGTCCTAAAATCGCGTCCCCTTCCATCTAACCTTAATCCCCTAAATAATAAACCAAAAGGTATCACAATGAGTTATTAAAATTCATTATGATTCCCACATTGAATTTAAAAAAATATATCATAATGAATGTTTAGGTACGGTTTTAATAATAATCTACAAATGAATAAAGGTTGTTGATCTTTAATATGCAATTATCTTTAACTTTAGTCATATATATACATATATAGGCCTCTATATATACAGGGTGTTCCCGGGTTAAACGGTTAAATGGTTAAACTTTGGGAAGTGGTAGTGAATCAAAAAACTAACTCAAAATGCATTTTGGAGATTTACTAGTGTTCGTTTTCTGTTCGCACAAACAGCAAAAACATAAATAAAAACAAATTAAGAAGGTATTAAATAAAAAAAAATATTTGTTTTGTTCAAACTGACGGCCTCCAGCCCTGAGACAAGCATCGCACTTACAAAAATGACAGAACGAGTGGCTGACCAACATTGTGCGACTGTTGTTTCCTAGCACGTTTGCTTTATCCTTTGTCGTAATGATTGAAGGTCATAAACAGACACTTCATACACTTTCTGCTTTAGAGCTCACCATAAAAAAACAATCTAATGGCGTTAAATCAGGTGAATGTGGAGGCCAAGTCACAGGTCCAGCACGACCGATCCATCTTTGAGGAAAATTAATATTTAACCATTGCCGAGGACCTCGGCAGACAAACGTGTTTTTATTTAGTTTTAATGTTTGCGTGAAAAAGGAAACTAAAACGAGCAAATCTCCAAATGACATTTTGAGTTGGGTTTTTTTTATCCACTACTACTTCCCAAAATTTAGCCGTCCAACCCAAGAGCACCATATATATATATATATCACTTCATTACGTTTCAAAGAAAATGGAAGTATTTAATGAATTAAAGATTCAAAGACGTGTCCCTCGAAGTATTTTGAGGTGATTTTCCTTTATAGTCTTATATTTTGCATTCCTTATGCTTTAAAATATGAACCACTAATGACATTTTTTTTAAATATTCATCATCAAGACACCAATGAGACTCATTCAGGCTATATCAATAATTCTTACCACTGTTGATATATTTTTAATGAACACATATCTAAGACTGTTTTTAATCATAAAAATGCTGTAAAATCGGGAAATAGTGTGATTCCTAGCCAACCCTAAAATTAGCAGATTTAAAAGTAAAATCTGTTACTCGGAAATAAATACTTTATGTTGGATGTTATACTATTATGTATACTTGTTTTGGTAAGTATAACTACTGCAAAAGACTTTATAGATCTTTTAAATACACAATTTATAGGGCCTATTATTATTTTTTAGCATTTATATAAGCTTATGTCAGTGATAGAGAGGATTATCAGAGACAATCTAATCCCTATGTAAGGTAGGAGAGTTTATGACAGCTATCACAAGGTTCTTTATTGCAAAGTAACTAATGTCAACATATAAGGAAATAATTATTATTTTTTTAGTAATATTATACTATCATTAATTATATCATAATAGAGTGACGTCAGCTACTTCCAGCCAATGTTTATATTAAAGAACCTTCTGATAGCTATCACCACCTCTCCTACCGTTAATAGGGTATTATAAAAATTGTAAGAGGCAAGTAAAATAATTTTTAAAGAGCTGCCTAAAGATTGATCAAAGAAAAATTAGCTTATTATGAAAAACATATTTATTATTTTGAAAGAAAAAATCAATATTTTTCAACGTTCATGGTTTTCTATTATATATACCCTTTTGAAAAGTTTAACTTTGAAACAATTTTTAAATTCATCAAACATTTCCTCTTTTTGTTATATAAATGCTTTCAATCACTTAATAACAGTTGTAAACATCAAACAAAGAAATATTTTTTTCCCCCAGTAGCTTAGTTCCCTTTGAAAATTAAATACAGGTTTAAAATCGAAAAAGCATGCGTTACCTCAAAGCAGCTAACAGTCGAATTTAGAATTATAGAGAGAAAAACGTAGATACCGTTCACAAAACAGTGGGAAGGTACCCCCTCTTCTCCCAGACCGTACCTTGCGCATCGTGCATATAAATGTGAGCTAAACCCCCATGAAGTCTTTACTAAAAGCAATAAACACAGCTTTAACGTCTCTTGTCAGCTTCCTAGTTGAAATTCCAGAGGTTTCGCCTTTTCACACCTTAATTTCCTTCCTCGCTGAGTCGCATTCATGTGGTATTTAGTTGAGATAATGATTATGGCAAGTCATTTTTCGAACTGTATTAAATATG
Source organism: Timema bartmani (assembly GCA_902151455.1). NCBI lineage: Eukaryota > Metazoa > Arthropoda > Insecta > Phasmatodea > Timematidae > Timema > Timema bartmani. Next base: position 67,086 of record CABFWB010002801.1, read on the forward strand.
CTTTATTATTCAATTATATGATTAATAATATTTATTCCCCCATCCTCCCTCCTACATCCCACTGCTCCTTACTACCTGTCCCGGCTAGACGCATTTTAATACGCTAGTAGGGAAAGGCTGAGAAAGGTAGAATTTATAGGAAGTGAGCCTACATTTGCATTGAATGTGAGTGATAAAATAGCTGACACCTTAGATCAGTTTATAGCGTGTTTGTCTGCTGAATTAAGGGTCCCAGGTTCGATTCCTGGCATGGCCGAAAAATGTATCAATGGTGAAATGTGGGTTACCCCTTCCACAGTGATGAATTAAAGGCTGTGGGCTGGATGTTGTGTCTGTTCTAGATTTAAATTAGTTTATATAGTTGTGTGCTGATATTGTTATTGCAGAAAATGCACGGTAAATATAACTTTTTTTAAAATGAGTGAAAAAATATCTAGGAAAAAACATACTCTTTAAATCCGGCCAGGATTCAAACCCTGACCTTCCTATCACCAACAATCTAGAATAGACGTGATTGAAGAATAGTCGGTGTGCCCAGCGATGTGGTTAATAATATGTTAAGGTAGTAAATAAAATATTACAATACTATTAAAATAAATGATACGGTGCATCACACAGACTTTCTCGCTCCTCGATTTAAATTATACTTATAAATCGTATAATAAGGGAAACTAAATAAAATGCATTGCTAAAGAAACACGTAATGGGAATAAAATAACATTTCATTTAACCCAAGAGAAATAATAAACACTGTTACAGAAACATAGTATTTATTCTGTGCATTCAGAACTCCCCATTTCCCAAAGCGCTATTAAAAAAAGTATATTAGTCAACAAATCTGAAAATATTATTTTAAATAAAAGTGTTAAATCTTTAAGGGTGCTCTATCTTAAAGACCACCCAGACTTAGGTTGTTTCTCTTCACCTGGGTCTCTCAGTTATCTCATATTAAAATATCACTCTCCAAACTTTTAAATTTGTCATGCTGTACCAAAAAGGAATAGTAAAATTTTGAAAACGGTATGACATTAATAATTTAAAAACCAATATTTACATTTAAGTTGAAAAAGGAGGAGTTGACTTAGTTATTTCACATTTTATCTATTTTAATAAAATTCTCATATAATTTATGCTAGGTTCTCTAGTTATAACTTCTGGCATAGTTTCAGAACTATGTAGAGCTGTAAAGATAGTCACACCCAGGTCAGAGCTATTAAACAAGGAGATATCTGAGAACCCTAGGAGGGACACACCACCCAAGTTTGGGTCAAATAAAAGTGGAAATAAAAATGTGTGTGTGTGTGTGTGTGGGCGGGAAGGGGGGTGGGAAGAGGAAAGTGGAGGTCTGTTCACAGTGAAAAATTTGGTATTTGAAGATGATTGAACTCCTAGGCTTTGAGGCTAAGGTTAAGGTCACACGAATGATTTTTCCCGCCCAGACCTAAGCTACAAAAGTCGCGGATACTAAAGTCAAACAGGGGATGCTAGACGGAGCGATAAACGCAGCATAGTCACAGCTGCAAAATTTTATAATGAAAAGAGAGAGAGAGGCTACACAAAGCGACAAAGACCACTGGTCACACATAAGTCTGGCAAACACCGTTTCTATTAATTATAGGCCTACCAGGTAAAATGAATTGCCAATCCAAACTGTGTGATGTATGTGTAGCTGCTATAGCATTGATTGTAGTCCGTCGACATAGGCAACGGTATCGCCACCGAGAGGGTGGACTCATCCTATAATCAATAATAGACTAACTGCAGGGAAGCATGTGTTATTACACAGTAAGCTACGAGAATACCAAACAAGTTTTTTGAATACTACCTGTTGTCTGTGACGTGGAGGCACAACCCTGGTGGGAGAGCGTCCCTCGGTTTTTTGTCGGACGTGTGGCAGGTAGAGAGGTGGGATTTGTCGCCTGGAAAATGGACCCCGGCGCATTCCTACGCGATATGACCTTGAATCCGAATATGACGTGTCTCTGTCGTGCGATATCTGCCGCTTGTATAGCATACCACCATTGAAACCAAGTGGTTAAACGGTGATATGCTAGACAAGCGATAAATATCGCACGACAGAGACACGTCATATTCGGATTCAAGGTCATGTCGCGTTGGAATGCGCCGGGGTCCATTTTCCAGGCGACAAATCCCACCTCTCTACCTGCCATACGTGCGACAAAAACCGAGGGATGTTCCTGCTCAAGGGTTGTGCCTCCACGTTCCTCCGATTGTCATTCAAGTGTAACCCAAAGCCACGTTTACGTGTGCTGCGATAAGTGTTATATTTTTATTGTTAGTTATAATATTCGATATTCAAAATGAATGACAATGTCATCGATTTTTATTGTTAATGAATCAATTACTATACGCATTGAAACATTCCCGTCAATGATGTTACAGCCAAGGGCGCCCATAAATGGGTGATAATGGGGGCACTGGCCCCCTTATCACTCTGCAATATTTACTATTTTTTTGTTAATTTTTATGAAAAAATAAAATTGTATGTTTGGGATTTGGCTGCTATTTGCTATCAACAACGTAGAATCTTCAATTTCCGAGTTAACAAAGATAAAACTTATAAAATTTATATTTCTTCCCATACCCTCATCACCGGCTTTATTTTCATTTTGTTATGTTCAATTAAACTTGTGAAAATTATAATGCTACATTCAATGGGTTCAGCTACAACCATATTTTAACTTTTGTTAGTTTTTCAGAATTTCTTTTTGGAAAATTGGCTCTTGATTTTCATAATTAGCTCAGAATTAAGTTCAGATGCTCTAAAATTCCCTCACAAGGGTTGTGCCTCCACGTTCCTCCGATTGTCATTCAAGTGTAACCCAAAGCCACGTTTACGTGTGCTGCGATAAGTGTTATATTTTTATTGTTAGTTATAATATTCGATATTCAAAATGAATGACAATGTCATCGATTTTTATTGTTAATGAATCAATTACTATACGCATTGAAACATTCCCGTCAATGATGTTACAGCCAAGGGCGCCCATAAATGGGTGATAATGGGGGCACTGGCCCCCTTATCACTCTGCAATATTTACTATTTTTTTGTTAATTTTTATGAAAAAATAAAATTGTATGTTTGGGATTTGGCTGCTATTTGCTATCAACAACGTAGAATCTTCAATTTCCGAGTTAACAAAGATAAAACTTATAAAATTTATATTTCTTCCCATACCCTCATCACCGGCTTTATTTTCATTTTGTTATGTTCAATTAAACTTGTGAAAATTATAATGCTACATTCAATGGGTTCAGCTACAACCATATTTTAACTTTTGTTAGTTTTTCAGAATTTCTTTTTGGAAAATTGGCTCTTGATTTTCATAATTAGCTCAGAATTAAGTTCAGATGCTCTAAAATTCCCTCTCGCAAGGTTAAGTTCGTGAAATTTTCTCTCGAGGAGGGGCAAATGGGACTCCAATACGCTCCCCATTTGGAAAACCCACATGGGCGCCTTTGGTACAGCCACACGCATCACGTAGCTTGGAGTGGCAAATCATTTTTCCTGGTATAATTAAAAGGAACGATGTTTTCCCGATTGAAATACAGACAGCATTGAAGAGAAGTCATGGGCGACAAGTGGTTTAAGTCACTCTGTGTAGCCTCTCTTATGAGTTTTGCAGCTGCGACTGTGCTGCTTTTATCGCTCCGTCTAGCAACCCCCTGTTCGCCTTTTGTTTTCGCGACTTTTGTAGCTGGGTCCAAGCTGAAAAAATAGTTAATGTGGCCTTTGCCTAGTGCTTCCTTCATGCCATGACAAATGTTAAAGAAGATAGGGTATGATACTGGCAAAAAATATTAAGATATATTGAACAAACTTTAATTGCGGTCACATGTGTCAAAAGTAAAGAAAGAAACATTTTCAATCTCATACTGTTTCAGACATTGTTGATAATAAAAGTAGCAGCTAATAGAGTTTGTGATCTGGAGCAAAATATTTTTAAGGAGATATAGATTATTTATCTCAGTTATTGAACTTAGTTACTAAGAATCTAAGGCTTCTGTATAAATATAATAACGTAAAGAATATATTTTCGAAGTTTGAAATACCAGAAATGTTTATTATACATATTTTTTAAATTTCAGGGGCTGATGTCCCTTACTGCTACCTCAGAAATAGTATCTTATTTTATCTTTTCATATGTGGAAAAAACCCTATCAAATACATTCGAATCCATGCCCTTAAATCAGCCCCATGTCCAGTATTTCTCCTAGAAAATCTATTTTACCTGTATTTGTCGTTGAATATGAAAATTTGATAGCTAACTGATTGTTCTCTAGCCACAACCACAAGAAAAATATAAAAAATATATTTTCTGATTACAATATTTAAATTTGGTAATCTTTTTATTTGTATACAACAAATACTAGGTTTTCATAAATGAACATATTTTTGTTTAAAAAAAAGAACAAAACTGTTATTTGCATATACATTTTCAAAAACCATTTACTGTAAGAATTAATACAAAATTAAAAATCTTTAGGGAAATTGTTTGGAAATTAAAATATAATTTTTTTAATGAAAAATTAAGTCAAACATCTCTATAACTAATGGCTAGATGTAGGACTGGCATTAGTTTTAGTAGATCAACTATTTTATGAAATATGAGGGTTTTAAAAGCCACTTTTTTTTAACGTGCTCCACGTGTTTAGTACCCATCCAGTCTATCCGTATACTTACAGCTACAAGCTAGGGATGAGCATGAAGGTCCAGACTCAAGAGGAAACATACAAGCATTTGCGTGAAGCCTGGATTAAAAACAACTGGCGTTAAACCACCTCACTAAATTAGACTTGTATTCAAGCTCAAATTTTCTTTTCACCAGCAAACCAAACAAAACGAGACAGACTCTTTTGGCTGAGCTTGTGTCACATTTGTAGTTAAAATACTCGAATATCAAATTACTTCAATCACAATGCGACGTGCAATGTTAAAAGCCCACAAGCTATTTTATTTATTTAGCATCACGCTTGTGTACTAATTACGCTAATGGTTGTAGCTGTTAGGAAGATTATATTTTAGAAGAAGTGTACCTGCATTTTCGTGGAGGGAGAGTAAAAATCCGTTTTGAAAAAAATCCCTTCAGTAGGCCTACACCCGACAGATTAGAACCTCAACCACCCCGTCTTCTACAGTCTAGTCTACTACGAGAGTAGCGTCTTAGACCATGCGGCCATCAAAGCGGGTGACACAAGATATTCATAGCCCAAATAAATATTATAATTAATTTAATTATCAGTTATATAATTTTATAATTATAATATTTGATGTGGTCAGACCAAAACGGAATGTTTGGTGTTAGTAAGGTAACGATTACGATAGTCCTTTAATGCCGCTTATATAAATGATAACTTCCATATGTTCTCTGTTGCGTCTTCATTCAGTCCGCCCCACCATTTGTTTTCCCCAACCCAATGTTCCACTAGAAGCAATTACTTGAGCCACGGTTATAGGCATGCTTGTCACTCGAGCGGAATGTGTTGTGGGTCCCCTCCTACATATCCCCACCCTCCGAGTCAACGTCATTCCACACAATAATAGTAGGTCCTTATTTTCAAGTGGTCCTCCTTTATTTCCTCTCTTCCGCCACCTACTATCTGCCCGCACCCCTAAACTCTACTCAAACATTTTCTAATAAATTTTGATTCGTTTTGGATGTATTGTTCAAACTAAGGGAGCAGAGAGGGTAGGGGGCGTTGATAGGGGTCGGCTTGGATGACATTAGTTTATTGATTCGTGAACATTGTTCAAATGATTTCGAAGAGATGGTATATAGAGGGGTGATAGTGAGAAGGGTCAAAGTGATTCTTAGTCGAAAAAGAGAGAAGGGAATAGGATGGTAGGAGAGATGGTGTAAGGAGAAATTCAAAATTAAAGTTTTGAGAATTGATGGCAAGAGCGCCCTCCACCCTTGTATTTTCTTGCTGTCTCATAAACGCGTAGATTATGTGCGTGGATGGAAGGGGGTGTAGTGAGTGGTCATTGTCCATGGAACGGAAATGGAGGGGGCGATTTCTATTAGGAATTTAATACAGGTGAATAGTTTGAAGAGATGCATAAGGGGGTGGATCTTTTTTACGAGGGGGGAGAGCCGGTTTTCATAACCTTCCAGTTGATGAGAGAATCGGGAGGGTTCGGTAGCAACCATTCATTTAGTAGTTGTAATAAACATTCTGTTAAGATTAGTCACTTCGTCATTCGTACACGTGGATCAGCCACCCCTCGTGGACTATTAATAATAGGGGGATGACTCCGATTACGATCTTTTCTATATGATACATATTTCATTTATTTTTCACGTCCTTTCATTACTAAACTTACAGGGATGATTTGTTGGCTTAGTATTCTTCCTTTATTCAGAAAGTTGGGTAATTTGCTTGTATTCATATTGATTTAACTGTTTTTGTTACTTAATTATTATCTACAACATACTAATTAATGTTTGAATTAGATTTTATGTATGTCTCATTTTTCATGGTTGCAAGTCACAGTGTCTACATAAACATTAATTGGTCATAAAAACTATTATCACATTACTTAAAAATGTTCTTATCAACTAATCAGTAATAATAACGTTTGAATAGCTAAAAAAAATTCATAAATTTTGGTTAGAGAAGTTGTATGTTATATTTAAATTAAGATTAAAAAGAAAATATCAAAATTAGTTTTTGTGTGCATATTTTCAAATTCAATATTATATTTAATTTATATTTTTAATCGCGTTTTATGTAAAAAAGAATTTTACTCTTCCCACTTTTTGGTTAAAAGTTCGTTATATTATCAGGATATTAAAATGTCGAGTTCTATATTTGAAGATGTTCTTGTGGTTGAATTGTTCTTAGTTGCGTTAGCTACCAAATTATGTGCTAAATGACTCGTACGTTAACAAGTGAACGTAATAATAAAAGATAATATTTTAATCGATCCTTCCAAATCAGCACTTATTTGATTTTCATAGGCAAGGTATCCACTGCAAATCATAAAGTAGCATAATTGAATGGAGAGATCATTTGACATATTTTACATGAGGGTCTTAGATTTGTCCCAAGTCAATTTATATTGAAATCACAAACAAAATAATTATATAAGATAAGAATACAGGTAACATAATACTAAATATACAGGATGAATCGTATCATGTGGGACGCACCTCAGCGGTGTACAGGGGATATAAAAACAATGAAATAAGTTCATGCATACTTGTATCCTAATTGACCTTGTTTCCGAGCTATAGCCAAGTCCACAGAAAAGGTATACACCAGACCCACAGCCTCCAGGTTAAAATGGCTGCGCTCCGTGGGATAACTTCAACACGGGTATCGCTAGGTGCCATCAAGGGACATTTTTAAAAACACCTAATTTTAAACAGTGTTTCACTGGAAAGAAGACACAGATATCTTTCTTGAGCCAATCAGCCAGCTTCCACAAAGCTAGGTTCAGGTAGCAGCCCAACCCCTTCTTCAAATAATTCTACCCACTAAGAGTTTACGCAGACTGGATATTATGGTTACAATGGTCTCTTTATGACGAACATTTTAAAAGTGAGTCATTTAAAACAACTACACATTTGGAAGTGCTTTTTCTATGAGCTGTAGTCACTTTTCCTAGCTGTCACCTACCACCCTTACAAACATGTATGAGCTGTAGTCACTTTTCCTAGCTGTCACCTACCACCCTTACAAACATGTATGAGCTGTAGTCACTTTTCCTAGCTGTCACCTACCACCCTTCCAAACATGTATGAGCTGTAGTCACTTTTCCTAGCTGTCACCTACCACCCTTCCAAACATGTATGAGCTGTAGTCATTTTTCCTGGCTGTCACCGCCTCTCCCACTCAAGGCCGTAGCCAGGGGGAGGTTTTGGGGGTTCAACCCCCCCCCCTGAAATTTTATGAACAAAATATATATGGCTTTATTTATGGTTCAAACAATATCAAAATTAAAATACAAGAAGTACAATTTAGAAGGCTTTGCTACCATAAAAAGCACTTCAGAGAGCTTCTAGAGGTGTTTAATATTTGGAAATTTTCCTAGCCTTCGGCAGATAAGGGGTTATGTTGCCATAAAACACTTCAGATAGTTTCTAGAACTCTTTATCATTTAGAATTTTTTCTAGCTTCCGGAAATTGGGGGATGTGCCCACCAAACCCCCCCTGAAATTATTGGCTGGCTACGGCCTTGCTCCCACTGTAGATAGGGTATAGCTTAGGTAGGTAATTCAACTTAAATCAGACGTAACATTATGTTGCGGTTTTCTGTAATTTACTTTAGAATATATTTGAATTGAAACCAGTGAAACCATTTTGCCATGTTTAATAAAATTACAACAAAATTTTAAAATAATTATTTTACTTATATTAATTTTGCTGTTTCCAACTGCAGAATGAATAAAACAGCACTTTGGTATGTTTTTTTTCTGATCCGAGTGTAGTCTTGTATTTAATATCTAATTCTATTGGGCGTGAAATGAGCTCTCAGTTAATGATAGTGACTTAATTACTAGTAGCGGCACTCAACATAATTTATTCTTAAGATTTATTTTAAGCTTAATATAATTAAATAGGCCTACGTCCTTTTTTGAATATTTAAAATCAATATATAATGGATACAATCAAGGAAGTTAGCTTCTGTTCTATAAATTGCCACCCGCTTCAGTTGCCGCATGGTCTAATCTAAAGCGTCACTCCCGCAAGAGACTTGCTGCCGATGACGAGGAGATCTCTAAATCCACGCTAATACGAGTACATTTTCTCTAAATTCACTCCTCCTAGTCACTAACACTTTAAAGTAATTAGTACACAGGCATATAACCCGAACGAGTAGTATGGCGTATATATATAACTTGTGTATATATATATAGTTTGCTTATAGAAAATATGTACTCTTGGACTTATCAGAATCATTATTTCTCCATAAATACCAGCCCATTTCGGTGGCCGACTGGTCTACTAAGGCGTCACTCTCACAATAAATAGACTAGACTGACGATGAGGTAGATATCGGGGTTTTAATCCCAGTCGGGTGTACCAAAGTTATTTTTTCCTAAATTGTTTGACACTCTACCTCCACGCAAATTTGGATATACTTACTCTAAATTCAACCTTTCTAATCCCCAACTTATTAACCAAACAAGTACTAGGACAAGGTGTTAGAAAAACATTAAAACTACATTTATGCTTAGATATTTTGAAATGATTAAGAAGCATAAAACAAGACTGACACGATTCCAAATAAAACCTTGGACGAATTAATACATATTAAAGAGTATCTAACTGTGAAATTCAATGCTATAACCAATATGGACAATATTATAAAGTGAAATTTGCACTTCTTCGGAATCTTCTCAAAGACTAACTTCTAGCAAAATTGAGAGTAGCTTAATTTTTGGAAAATACTTACGCGTTTGTACTTGGAGTTTGATAACGGGGAGATTACATTTCCTAGAAATTCACCTTACTTATCGTTTTAGTGTATTTTTAAAAAAGTTCTGATAGTTAGTATTTTATCTAGAACGTAAACCATTAATACGAACAAATTTTAGGTGTTTTGTTTCTAACATAATTATATTGAACCATTTATTAAGGATTTAACAAATTATTATTTACAATATTAACCTTCAATGACCTAACCAATATAACCTACAATATTAACCAAATTATTATTTACAATATTAACAATATTATAATATCAGTATTAATTTACCAAACACAAGTATATATATTTAATATACAGTGAAATCACACCTTTGTAGCCAGTCGGGATTGAACGCTGGTCCTTAAACGTCATAATCAGAAGTGCTAACGACTATCCCATCTTTGTTGCAAATTTGCACTAAATGTAACAAAAGTGTAAAAGAGACAGAAATATTATTAGTGTGATCCATTGGCGTGTGGTCAATTCTGAACCAAAGGAAGCAATGGGACTAAAATATAAAGAGGGGGAGGGGTTCTGATGTTACCTATTTTAATTGGAAGCTCACACTGGTCCTTCCTTGGGTTTATTTTACATAGAGTTAAAAGTATTATGGTGAAGAAGAGAAGGAGGGGACACAAAATATGCATAGAATAAAACAAATTAATAAATGATAATCTTGGAAATATTTATGTATCATTAAATTAAAAATATAGATTATATTTATTTAAAATAATAATTGTAATAATAATAATAATAATAATAATAATAAGCAGTAGGCCTACTGGGTGTGGAAAAGGTGATAAGTCACAAAATCATAGTTTTGAGAAAAACTCCTTTTAAATTTCTAAAAAATATGTAAATTGCATACATTGAAAAATTAATTTGAGCAAGTGGTGACATACAAGATTATAAAGTTCTGAATTTATTTGAAACTGTCTATGATTGTCACATCCTTATGTAAGCTTGTGTAATAGTGTTTGTAAGAAAAATAGCATTATCAATATTGACATAATAATACATTTTGCACACCATCATGCCACCCATATCTACACTGTTTGCACAGAGTTATTATTTGAAACGCAACTTTTTTAATATCAGGAGCAAGAGGAACTTTGTCTTTTCTTCATTTTGCTATTGTATTTGTATGTACATTTTTGGCAGATATTCATGTCTACAGGTCCATGTAAAACTGGTGGTAAGGAGGAGAAACAAACTGTAGGAGATCCATTAAACTATTATTTTTTTTAGATTGTGGTTGAATTAGCTCCAATGTACTTCAGCCAAGGCCGTAGCCAGCCAATAATTTCAGGGGGAGTTTGGTGGACACATCCCCCAATTGCCGAAAGCTAGAATTAAAAAAAAAAATGATAAACCGTTCTAGAAGCTATCTGAAGTGGATTTTTTTTACAACATAACCCCCTAACTAACCTCTAGAAGCTCTCTGAAGTGCTTTTCATGGTTACACAGCTCCCTAATTTGTACTTGTATCTTAATTTTGATATTGTTTGAACCATAAATCAAGCCATGTATATTTTGTTCATAGAATTTCGGGGAGGGTTTGAACCCCCAAACCTTCCCCCCAGTCTATGGCCTTGACTTCAGCTGTAGATCTAGATGTGNAATGTAGCCACTTTGTCTGTCACAAATTTCTGCATTGCCATCTCCATTGTCTTTGCGCTGCTGTAGTAGTTCAATAGAGCATCAAATTCTAGGAAGTCTTCTCTAACCATTTTCACAGTGAACATCTTCTTTTTTCCAGTCTGCTGGACAGACTGCTGGACAGACTGCGCCCTGTCATGGGGATGTTGTATGTTGCAATTGTACTTTTTCCTTTTCCTCTCAATCAGAATATGTTTTGAATTACACTACATGTAATCAAAGGTCTATAAAGTTGAATAATGTTGTAATGCTACCATCCACATAAGATCAATGTGGCTGTTTTTGTTTTGTCCACCACATATATCCGAATACATGTTTACATCCCTTGTAACATTGAGTTACATTTGAACTCGCCCCCATTCTGAACTTCATACTCAACTCGCCGCATACTACCCACTCCAAATAATATTCAATAATATTCTAAACCCTACAATAGTACACTTCACTATTGTAGTTCCTGTAAATTGAGAAAACGTAATAGACAATTCTAATTAATAAAATCAATTCTATAGAACGGTGGAAAACATTGGAATCTGTACTCACCAAATCTATCTTGTGTAGACAACGACGAGCTACACCGGGTAGTAACAGAGACTCCTTCACCGAAGTCAACCCCGACTAAATCAAATAGACACTGAAGAC
>CABFWB010002801.1:85681-96227 GCA_902151455.1 Timema bartmani
TATTTCTGCAAATCCTATATGTGTGCATATATATATTTATATATACACATGTACTTATTTAAAGCATTTATTTATTTAGATACATTTATCTATTAAGGTACTTATATTTATATAGATAAATATATTTATTTGTGTAAAGAGACATATGAAAAAGGAATATTTACGAAAATTCAAAACCATGTTTAACCGTGAGATGTGAAAAAGTGGGACGTGTAAAATTTTAAGAAGAGAAAAAATTAAGAGAAAAGTCGGTTTATTTCTATCCAGGCCTAAACAAACTATCCCTTCAGGTTGGCTTCCTTCATTATCACCTACTTTACATTATTGTACAGTGTTTCTATACCGTCTTATTTATACATTTCCAAACCATTATGCACTAATTCCATTTATATAGATATAGATATTATTATTTATTTATAAATTTACTAATTTATTCAATAAAAACTAATAACTGTCTCATTGACTTTGAAATATGTATATAAAAACATGGAAGAAACACATTTAAAAAATGTAATACAAGATCAAGGAAAGGAATGCAACGTGAAAGAATAGCTGGTCTAAGCATTGGTATGAATAAATATAGGTGCTTCTTTCTTTATTATGTCATGCACTAAACCTTTTTCCACTTCAATTTTCAAATCACTATTCTTCCTCGTACATACATAAGATGGGTGTGTGGTATTAAGGATAGTGATGAAAAGATAGAAGTGTGAATAATTTTTAAGGAAATGAGAATAAGTTTATTTGTTTATTTTATCAAGCTCTATTTCAACGAGTGATTTAGGTTGACTTTCTTCCCTTTTTATAGAATTACCTTATTTTATAGTGTTTCATAACTTTTTTTCATATTTTTATTTACTACCATGTAGTTATTAACATGATATATCATATATATTCATTAAAATTGATGTATTTCCGAATTATAATTTATTAAAATAAATATATATTTAGTCATATAAATATTTACTTATAAAAGGTAGTTAAATCAATCATATTAGTAGATATTTAATAATATACAAATTGATTAAATTTATATTTTTAACTAGAGAAGTGCATATAAATTAAAATAAATAATAATATAAATTCTCAAATTAAAAAGCTAATCATTCTTTAAATAATAAATAAGCTTGCTTTAATAATCACATTATTTAAAATATAATAAATCACTTGCATACCTTCTATCGAAATACAAAACTGGCGAGAAAAAACTTTTTTTTTAGTTGTGCCAAGATTCCTTTGTTTGGCACTAAAAGAGAAATACAACGCACCCTGCCCTTAAATTTAAAAGAGAGATCCTATATTATAAAAAGCCTTGGTACTGGAATATTTGATATCTTGAGAATTATTTATTGAGAAATATTTCGTATTGAATAAACAAAGGTAACTGAAATAAAATGAAATGAAATACTTAATAAAGATTTGAAGATGAAAGAAAGACAAAATAATATTGGTTTTCTCTTTACAAAAGGTTAGGTCATAATACAATAACAAACAGAAACCATAAATATATTGTGAGTCTTTGAAGCAATGTTTATTTCTAAGTGGAATGGAGATTCCAATTTTATGTTAGTGAGGTGAGTTTTTTAATATTAAAATATTTCCATTTCTAAATTTTCAAGGATTTTTTTTTTCTGAAACTTTAAATAATTCATTTTCATTTTAAAAAATCAAAGTTTTATTTTGTATCTTATAAAAAAAAGTGTTTAAGAACTTTTAAAAACATTTAGAAGAAAATCCACCTCCCAAGTCTATTAAAAGGCTAGTGAGTAGTTGTAAAGTTTGAGTTTATAGTTTGTAATAGAGCTTTCCCGTAATTTATGCACTGAGATTCTTTTAAGAAAGTCTTGGCATTTTCGATACAAGGCAGTAAAGACCCATAGTTCTCTGTAAGTAGCCACATTCTTTTCCTAGCTCGGGCCCGATTATGAAGTCATCAAGGTGGGAAGTTTAGAAAGAGAAGAAAAGTGTAAAAGGGTTTGGGGAAAACGAAAGCGTTAGAGAAAGATAAAGAGTATTTCAAAAGGAGGTATTGTTAATGTTGGAAGGGATACTAACAGACTCTCTTAGGTTTTACTATAAAATTATGTAGAGATTATGTTTGAAATTTTTTAATTACTTCAAACTATACAATTTCTGGGGAATTTGCCCTAGTTTGTCAAGACATTTTTTATTTTATTTTCCAGTGCGTCTAGTACACGTTCGTGCTATATGCTATAAGATAAATGAAGCTGTAATTTTAGTCAACAAATTAATACATATTTTATATAATTAATACCTGCTTTGGTGGCTGAATGGTCTAAGGCATCATTCTTGCAACAGACTGGATTGCTGATGACATGGTGAGCGAGGTTCGAATCCAGGTTGGGTGTACTGAAGGTGATTTTTCCTAAATAGTTTTCTAATCTCCCTTCACGCAAATGCAGTTACACTTCCTTTATAATAAACATTTATTCCTCATCCTTTAGGCCTACTCACTAGCGATATTAGAATATGTGCGTTAACAAGAATAGATTGTAAGAAGCGGTGCTAATATATATAGGCATAAACTTATATATGCTATAGATAATATACACGTTAATCCTCCTAAATTTTTGGATTGCGAGAAGCCCTTATGAATTTAAACTTAATCAAAGACGCTCACATGCAAATATTTGAGATTTTAGCTCAATTAATGGTAAAAATACTCAATTACAAAAGTGTCATGGACTCAGAAACCAATATTAGAGCCTGCCTCAATCTACGGATAACACTTGAATTAGAGAGGTGGTGTGGTGTGGTTTTCTGTATTATACTGTAGAAAACTGTGGAATTGAGATAAGTGAAACTGTTTTAAAGCATTTTAAAATAATACTTTTAACAGCTTACTCTGCAAAGAACCATGAGGTACTACCACAAGAATGGTAGGAAGGTATTATAATACTATTTTTTTAAAGGGAAATAAAACAGAGTGTAATAACTATGGAGATATCTCACTACTACCAACATGCTATAAAATTTTATCTGACAAAATTTTAATGAGACCGACCCCATATGCAAAAGAAATTATTGGCGATCATCAGTATAGACTTCGACGAAATAGATCAACAACGAATGATCCGTTTACTATACGGTAATTATTAGAAAAAATTAAGAATTCAACATGGCAGTCCATCAACCATACAGAAATTTTTTTAAAAACCTATGATTAAGTTAAATGAAACAAATTACATGAAGTTTTAGTTAATGTTGGGATACCCCAAAAAACTTTTCCAGCTGATTGAGGTATGTTTGGATGATTCGCGTGGGAGAGTACGTACGGTTTGGATGTCACTTATCAGTTACTTTTGAAATACACGATGGATTGAAACAAGGAGATGCACTTTCCCCATTCATTTTTAAACTAGCCCGAGGGTTCGGCCGGACTGACATAATTTAAAGCTATTTTAGTTGGACGAAATTTAGAAAATTTGATATTTCTCAACAATAGCCGTTAGGCTAAAATTTAATTTAAAATGTGTAATTGGGAACTGTTTTTAACTATAAATAAGAATTGTCTATATTTATTTTCACAAATTTAAATAATTTGAGGAAAATTAGAAAAAATACTGATTTTTGAAAATTGTGATTAATAAAAAATGCTTTGAACAAGTTTCTTTAAAATTTATCACGTATATGAAGAGTGTTTATTGTGATTAACACGATTATATGTTGGTTTTTCTGAGAAAAACTCTCCTAAGGGTAGTTTACTGAAAACCTATATTTTTTTATTTTTTTGCTCCAAGCTAAGTCTATACACTAGACCGGCTTGTTTGTGAATTGTTGTGTTAAACCATTTATTTTAAATTGTGAAACTAGACTTTGGATACGATCCTGGTTTATAGTACCAATACCCTCTTGTGGTAGGTCTGCGCCTATATTTGTGACTTTGAAAATCGATTCCTCCGATAGTTTCTGATCATGGATAGAGAAGTATGCGTTTTCTATGAATAGTCCTGAAATATTATCAAATTTATTAAAGATAATTCATCCCTCCCTTCACGGGCAAAATATACTGTGAATCGTTATTATTTGAAAAATAAGAATACCCACGCTGGAGCAATGCCTAAATTAAACGGTAACTTATTTATATAAGTTAAAGATTTAATTCCGTTATCATCTCTTTTATTCCGTTGGTATGATTTTTTTTTTAGATTTAAAATAAAAGTAGATTCAATCTGTTGCCCCCTTCCCACCTCCTCCAATAATTAAGAACTAACGACGTCTACGCCTCCCTCCTTTACATAGCTCAAGTCTGCAATAAAATAAAAACCTTCAAAATCCTAGTCAAAATGATCAAGCTACTTTTGTCCTGGGCAGCAAGAGCACCGCCCTGAGGTGACGTCATGAGTGACCAGGATAGAGGACCGACCAGCGTTGCCATGGCAACCCCGTGCAGAGAAAGGCCCCGAGGTAATGCTCCAAAACAAGAGAAGTAAACGCCGTTTTTATCTCGCGATTGTTTGGTATGGGGCTATAGAGTGATTGAAGGGGCGGGTGGGGGGTATGAACTCACAGTAAAAAAGGGAGGGGGTTACTAGTAGGGGTAGAGAGAGAGAGAAAGGAGAGAGGGGGTGTGGTCAGTCAATAACGAGCTGGGATTGGTCAGGTCGAGGTATTGTAGAGGCTACCGGCATCGATTGACGCTAGAGATGAAGCTGGCTAGATGTTAGAAGAGGAAGTAGCTCGGTAACTTGTATTATGTGCACATCATATTTTGTGGGTTTGGGAATGTGCGCCGCTATTGGAGGCCTGGCGGCAAGAAGGAACGATGCACTCTCTTTTAAAACAGTTTAGAATCATGAGGTGTATTTACTCATCCGAACCCCCGTAGTACTAACAGAGCTCAAAATATTATGTAGGCTTAGATAAGTAATTGTCCTGTGTCCTTGTCCAAGTATGTGTATCTATATTTCAACTCTCCGTATATCGTGAAAGGTGGCAATCATACCTGCACGGATTATAGTATATTAGGCCTATAGGCTACACAATTATTTAATCTACCAGGAAAGCTTGCAATACATTGCATATATTAATAAATTAGTGTAGGTGTTTCTTATTCATTGGGTTGCTATCAAGGCCGTAGTCGGGGGGGTTTCAAACCCCCCTGACATTTTATGAACAAAATATACATGGCTTTAGTTATGGTTTGAACCATATCAAAATTAAGGTACAAGTACAAGCTAGGGGGCTGTGTTACCATAAAAAGCACTTCAGAGAGCTTCTATAGGTGTTCAATATCTAGAATTTTCCCTAGCCTCTAGCAATTAGGGGGTTATGTTGCCATAAAAACACCTCAAAAAGCTTCTAGATGTGTTTAATAATCAGAATCTGGCCTAGCCTCAGGCAGTTAGGGGGCTGTGTTACCATAAAATACACTTCAGATAGCTTTTAGCTGTGTTTAATATTTAGAATTTTTCCTTGCCTTGAGCAGTTAGGGGGCTATGTTGCCATAAAAAACAATTCAGGTTGCTTCTAGAACTGTTTATCATTTATAATTTTTTATAGCCTTCCGCAATTGGGGAATGTGCCCACCAATTAACCCCCCCCCCCTCCCGAAATTATTGGCTGGCTACGGCCTTGGTTGCTATGGTCGGAGGTTAATGTAGAANCCCCTCCCGAAATTATTGGCTGGCTACGGCCTTGGTTGCTATGGTCGGAGGTTAATGTAGAAATGGTTTAAACTCGATTATAAATATTGAGTAGGCCTACTTACCCAAAATTACTACTTATATTTGATTGTAAATAAAAATAATCGTTCTAGAAAATAATATTTTACTCTACTATAGGTATTATACGTAGGCCTAATATTTAATATTGATGTAGGGAGGAGCGTCAAATCTTAGCAACTATACCAATAGACTTAATCCTTTTACCTGCTCATTTTCCCACCAATAACTTATATATAAGAATAAATTTGAGCAAATTCGTGGGAGTAGAAACAATCTTTGATGGTTTATTCCTTGTAAGCTATGTATTTTATGAAGCATAATGTTAGATTGTTTCCTATTTATTTATTTTTAAATTGCCGCTTATAAGTAAAGAGTGTGCCCTTTATTAAATACAACTCTACGTTTGAAAATCTACACAATATCGATTTGAAATTTTATTTTGGTAATGGTCAAATCGACAGACGCGTACTGTCACTTGTTTGGAACGAACAGAATCAGCGTCAAGTTGATTTTTCCGTGCGTTTTCCTACTTGCACGCAAGTAATAAGAACTGTGTAGGTGTATTTCAGATTTGCATTACGCCTTCTAGTATAAAATGACCGACCTCAGGTTAATGTCACGTGAGTATGTCACCAAATTTATTGATTTATATACACAAAATGAGTGTTTATTGAAGATAAATAGTAGAGATTATTCAGACAAACATATAAAAAAAAATGCATATAGCATTTTAATCAGTAGATTAAAATTAGTTGATCCGCAGGCAAATAAAGATGCAGTTATAAAAAATGTGAGTTCATTAAGAACTTGTTTCTGAAAGGAACTAAAAGTGTATAATGCTTCACTTTGGACAGGAACTGGCACCGAATGCATTCAAAAGCCAAATTTATTGTATTTTGACATGCTACTTTTTCTGACTGATCAAGAAAGGCCAAGGCAAGATGGCAGAGATAATGTTGAAGACAAAACTGCCAGTCCAATTAGTGAGGTATGTAGAAAATTGAGATAGGCTATTATAATTTTAATAACTTTATTTACACACAAAGTTACATGGCTATAAAATGCACGTGTTGGAAGTTTATTTATTGTAAAAAGTAAATAAAATAATGTATTTATTTTAATGTTTCTAGATTCAACACAATTTTTATACGAATCACATGTTGTATTCTTTTTATATACAATATAGTTTACAGTTCTAATGAATCATACTATCTTTCCAATAAACTTTTCCTTCGTCATTGAAATATTATAGAAAACATTTTCGTGATTCATTTGCTTCTCGTCCAAAATGTCTATTACGTTCATGCTGTAGTCCACAAACACGGCATCCGGATACATTTTAAATCCAATATTAATATCATATTCTTCTCTGTCCTCATTCTCTAAACATTCTGTTGGAATATATTATTTACTTCACTTCCTGCGTCATAAGTTACATAACAATAAAATCCACGCGATCTAATCGTAAATTAATGTCTGTATGTAAAATACGAAATCGAGCAGCCATTATACCAAACACATTTTCAATGATCCTACATGCTCTGGTCAAGCAGTAGTTGAAAATGTTTTTTCTTTACTTAAATTTCCTTGGCGAAATGGCTTTAACAAATCTGTGCGTAAACAAAAAGCCTCATCTCCATCAAAAACATATGGAAGTTATATAGTGCCATTTTAAACTGTTTTAGTTTCGGGTGAATTAAACTGCATGTTTATTAACAAGTTTTTTTTATAGAATTTTGTGTTTTAAACTACACCACCGTTTGAAACACGTCCATTTGTTCCAATATGACAGTAAAGCAATTCGTAATTTTAAATTGCTACTAGTACCAAACTATTGTAACATTTATAATTCCGAAAAATGATCCGCTTCCTGGTGGGGATGTTTCTCTGATATGCTTTCCATCTACGCATCCCAAACTATTTGGAAATTGCAATTTGATTTAAAGCTGTTTTGAAATTCTACTCCTTTCTTGTTCTGTTGTAGGGAATTGCAATAACATTAAACAAAAATAATAATTTTGTTATTTTATATTTCTTTCAGAGTTAACAAGATGTAGGTCTAGATATTATCGATGAAGAAAATATTGTTAATATAAACAAAGTTGATGAACTACCTAAGCCTAAAAGTTTAGATTCTAGTGACTCAACTTCAATTTATGGAATAGTTTCGCAACCTTCATCAATAAGTGCTACTTCTACAACTTCCAAGAAGAGAAAAATGGATCGTTCTGAATGGGTCTAGATATTATAGCAAATTCCTTGCAATAGAATACTCCGGTGCAAACTGAAATAATTGGAAACTATGCTTCATATGCAAAGCAAATAACCCAAGAGCTACGAAAGCTTTAACCAGAAATAACAATCTATTGCAACAAAAAAATCTATCACAGACAGCTGGAGAATAAAAAAGTAAACTCAAAAATAGTAAATGAAGTGCAGCGTTCGTTTAGTAATACATTATAACCAATCATATAACCTACAACAGCAACGTCACTACAATCTTCTCCATGTAAGGTTAGAGAATACTATTGGCAGTATCTCTCAAACAATGACTTTAATAACGATAGTAACAGTGCCCAATAGTGCTAGTCTAATAAAAGGAAGAATTATTGAAATAATAGCCTATAAGAATGTGTTTAGTAATCATATTTTTGTAGTTAAAGATTACCTATTATTAATAATTTATTTTTCAAAAACCTAATAAAGTACTTAATTAAGATATTCTCTTTTTAATCCTTCATAAAGAGATGCACAAGTATCCGATATAATTTCCCCCAAAGCTTGGGCAGATATAGCACACCAAGTGTAGTTTTAAATCCTCATAACTCCTTCCCGTTGCTAAAAACGTGAAGTAGCACTAAGGCATTGGTGAGGTGTCATTTCTTTTCTCATTCGAGTGTCAATTATTTTAATTTGTGGAGTCACCTCTTTAAGCAATTCATTGAAGCTTTCTTCATAAATGCGTAAATAACTAAACCAATCTTCAAGTTCTAGTTTTAATTCGTTTAGCAAATTAATTTGACTAAACTCTGCCCTCTTCAACAAATATTGTTTTGACCACTTTTTTATTTTATTATTATTATTATTATTATTATTATTATTATTATTATTATTATTATTATTATTATTATTATTATTATTAAAACAGCCGCTGCAGTGCAGCTAATTTATTTAGGTAAGCCATGTTTATTTTTCAAAACTGACAATCAAACGGTAGTGTTAAATGGGATGTTAGTGGAATCTATTGTGTTGCGTCTTGCATTATAAATTATTACAACTGTACAAATAAAATATGGATAAGTAGGAGTGTCTTTACTAGTCTTAAGAATATACCATTTTTATTTGGTTTTAGACAACTATTCTAATAAGTATATTTTATCCAACTTCTTTCAATCTCATTTATATGACTCAGTAGATTTTATCGAAGTATCTTGACATTTACAACAATAAATAAAATAACTTGAGATGAAGATGGTGCATTTGAAATAAATGCGAAAAAATTTAACCAGAGAAATTGATAAAAGTTTATTAGTGAAAAAATATACTGGGATGAAAAAATTTAAATGATATAATTGCGATGAAATTTAACCGAAATTAACTATAAATAGTGTCAAAAAAAACTTTTTTTTTAAAGAAGCATACAGCAAATTTGTATAATCTTTTCCATTTTGAAATGGTATTTAACTAATATTAATTTTGGATATTGTTGACCTAGACATTTATAGGAAAAAAATTGATATTAATAAATTGGATTAGTATGTCTAGCAAAGATCAAATCGATTTCAATTTGTTACTTTCAATTATTACAAAACATTTTCCTCTGAGTCTTACTAAATTTTACTGGGTGTAAGCATTTATTTACACTGATGGAGTAAGAATGAGTAATCCAGGATCTAGAATAAATTTACCCACATTTATGTGGAAGGGCAGTCGTTCCAAATATGATCTCTTTGACTAAAGAGGCTAATTTAATATATTTATATGTGAGAAATATTTCATTGCTTCGCTGTCAACATTTTGAATTTAGTTATCATAAATGATTTAACTTCATTATTTAAAAAAACAACATATTATTATGGTTGCATTAATTTAGACTTCATTAATAAATATTCAATAGGCCCCCTATGTTCCAAATCTTTCTAAGTAAATATAATTATTTAGATTCTTTATTGATATTTAGAACCTTACACTCCAGTGGACAGCGGACGCTAAAAATGTCAAGACAAATTCTTCTGAAATGTTTCTGATAGTTTGATAGTGGTTTGAATATGGCTTGTGGTTTTATGAGGTAGAAGTTTTTTTTTCACAACTTTTTATTATCATTCCGAGATAAAAGGTGTAAAGGGTTGAATTTAGAGAAATTGTAGCTACATTTGCAGTGAGGAAGAGTGAAAAACAATTTAGTAAAAACCACCCTCAGTACACCTGACCGGGATTCATACCCTAATCTCCCCCTCATCGGCAGCCAATATATTTGAAGAGTGACGTATTAGGACATTCAGCCACCGAAATGGGTTGCTTTGTCATCGATTTGTCTTATTTGTATTTGTCTTCACGTTTTGTAAGATCTACGCGATACATTTTTATTGCATGTATTAAACTTTAATAATATGAGTAGAAGCATAGTTGTAAGGTGAGTCCAAAAGTTGTGGCATTTCTCACCAACCAAATATGTCCATACACTTTCTTAAAACTATAAATAGTGTTGAATGGAAAACTCATGGTTCGAGAAAAAGTGCAAGGCTCTTGGTCCAGCCAAACATTCTGTTTGAAATAATCAATATTTTAATGACTGGTTCGTGCTAGAAGGAGTAGGGCTAATTTTTTAAGATGGGGATGTAGGTAACGTGAGAAAAGGT
>CABFWB010002802.1:0-33362 GCA_902151455.1 Timema bartmani
AACGGTAAAACATTTGAACTTACAGTTGCAATCTGTTCCCGTGCTACGAGCTGCGACCACTGCACCTGTAGGATTGATGATCTCTTCTTCACTTGCCCTCTTCTTCTTCAAAACATTGCGTTTCCATTTGGTAGAGTCTCTCTTCCGCTTTCGTCCTTTTCTCTTTGGGATAGTAGAGTTTACTTTACCTACACAATCTACACCTTTAGGCCTACTAGCACAGTCATCCTCAGCTTGACTAGAAACTCCACCTGTTGAATCTGTTTTATTCACATGACTAGGCCCAGGCCTACTGCAATCTTCGTCACTCCCACTGTCACTTCACTTTCCAGAACATAATCAGGATCTGAATCACAGTTAACTAAATCACTGAAAGCACTCATTACTGAAACACAAGAACAAACAATATCAAGATGAGGTTAGGCTTGTATTGAAGTAAACAAAGGACTAGAGGTCTTCACTGTTGACAACTCGAGCGCTTGTAGTGGCCAGACAGTGAACTATGTTTGGCACAAGAATGGGACAGCTCCCGGGGACACATTTGTGATGATTGAGTCACACCAATAACCTTTGATATTTTTTATTTTATTTCGATGGTTCCCCTTCCCTTCACAGAACTACCTTGGTTGTTTCCAAGCATAACACTTGCATTGTACACAGCCCCTTCAAATTTGGAAAAATAATTACGACGATTTGTCACGTGTGCAAAAGCGCCACTGTCCATCATCATCCAGTTATCTTTAGTGGTGACTCTAACATGTGCATAGCATCCTGCTGCTCTTTATTGAATGCTGAGAAATGACCTGTTGTGAACGGTCACTTTTAGAGCTTTGCTATCCGCTTTCTCGGGGTTTCTTGGGTGCTCGACAGTCACTTTCATAATGTCCTTTTCTTTGGCCATTATAACACATTACTCTTGGTTTTCCTGATCTATTCGTTTGTTTTTGATTACATTTTTGAGAGTTATTAGAATTTTGAATATCGCTTTTCAAACTTGTCGCAATTGAAAATGTACTTTCTGACTGTTCACTTGATGTTAGACTGGCCTCTTCATCCAACAGACATCCCATCATATTTGGGATCGTCTAGTGAAAGCCAAGCTTGTCTGTAGTTTCAAAATTTAGGAGGTAGACTACCAAGAATTTTAGTCACTACAGTAACATCACTGAGTTGTTCACCAGTCTTTTTTACTTGTCACGCGAGATTTTCGAACTTGGCAAAATGCTGCGCAATGGAGTCGTTGGCTAGAATTTTGTTAATTTCCTATTTTTGTTTAAAGATAGAATCTAATCTCTCTAGCATTATTTCCGTCAAACTTTTTGACGTGGCACACGTAAATAAGTTTGACGGCAATAATTATCATCAATAGAAATTTCAGATCAAATGTGCCCCTAGGGCAAAAGGACTCTTTGACGTTGCAAAGGGCACCATAAAAACTCGGCAATAGACAAAGGAAAGGAACTCGAAAAGTGTAGGGAGCAAAGACGACTCAATTGCTATGTTTAAACTCACTACAACAACAGAACTATCAAAGATCATATCAACCTTGTATCGTGTGTTTGTAAGTTACTTACAAACACACGATACAAGGTTGTTTTCTGATTGCATGAACCTAAATATGGCGAATGGCATCGCTTCCAAACGCGAACGCGAATTCACATAACAGATTTGTGGATTACCCAACGGACAGTTTTTACGGGATATTACATAAATATTAGCGCATTTGTTGGGTGCATAGGCCCATAACCCTTTAAAGCTTTAATTTAGGGGTAGAACGCACTATACTTAGATAAAACGACGCTCACGGTAATTGTACACAAAATAACTCTCACATGATGCCAAAACGAATGTTTTTTAAAAGGAATGTATACATGCGCCGCACAGCTACGCACTCACACTATTGATTATGGGGTTAGGCCTAAACAAGCATGATATTTTAAACACATTTGACCAAAAAAAATATTTGTGTGCTTATATTAAAAAAAAATTAATCAAACTAACTTAAACATAACCTTCTAAGTCTTTTAAAATTCAATTGTAATACAATTTAGAATTTATTAATAGTAGCCCTGCAAATATCCAGGGGAGCCTCCAAAACGTTCAAAACAATAGCTACAGAATTGCCAACTCTAAAAAATTCAAATACATTAAAACACATATTATATTTATTCATAATAATTAGATAAAAATAATATTTTATGTGTTTATAATAAAATTAAAAATAAACAAGCCTAATCTCCCAAAAAAATTAATCAACTGAACTTAACCAAACTTTCAAAGTCTATTAAAATTCAATTAGAATACAATTTTGGATGGATTAATACATTTCGAGAATAGTTGTTCCCATGCAAAGCTGTCACGTGTATATTTCGATAGAGACTTTTGATTAATTAATTATTTAACCAATCAATCTAAATATTTTAGTGTGTGACGCCTTTTTGTGTCTTGTGGAATAAATAACAATGCAAGGTAAGATTTTGGCGTAAAAAAATATTTGGTTAAAGTAACCATAAGCTTTCTCTAACCTTTGAGACGTTTTAACTTCAATGTGGCAGCATCGCGCAAGTAGATAGTTACAGTTGTTCAGTTGAGCTATCAAAAGTTCTCCCTGGACATATTAGAGGCAGTGAGTTAATTAGTGCCGCCCTTAGCGAGGCCTAGGTTAGACTTCGTCCGTGGGGCCCCCAGTTATGTGCTTCGTCCAATCATTCAATCAAACCACGTGATTACGGTCAGTCTAAAATAGAAAGTGGTTAGTGCTGGACGTGTGTTTGTGTTGTTTAGGCTTTAATATATATGAAATATTGTGTGCTGCAATTGCACTTAATGTTAGAAAGCGTAAACAAAAGATGGTATGGTAAAGAAAATTGTAGGTGAAGGATTGGCTATCAAAGTGAGGACAGTATTTTTCTTTACATTATTATGATAATCTTTAGTTTTTACATTCCACAAGCATTCTTGCCCTCGCCACATGACTCAATAAATTCCAAAAGAAAGTCTTTCTACCAGGAAGCCATTGAACACTCACAGGCACAAGCACAAATGCACAATACAAATAAATGTATTCAAACAATTAAAATGTAATAAAGTACTTCCCTTCTCAGCACTAAAAATAGTATCAATAAACATAGTAGACCTACACACAGTGCTGTTTGCCCCACTACACTTGGCGGCGGCCCGCGGACTGGTCGTTTGGACTGACTTTCCCACCCGCTTTACTCATACACGGTCATTTCGGACTGATGGAAGGTCAGTCCACAGTCCAGTTTGATGGAAAGTCATCAGTGCGTCAGTTCGGACTGATCAGTCGGCCTTCCTTACATACACACGGCAGTTTGAACTGATCAGTCCGAACAGAGTTTAAATTTAATTTCAGTTAATGCATAAATATAGTGAAAAAACACAAAATGAGAATTTAATAAAAATCATCTTTAAATAAGGCTGTTTCATAAAAACACTTTTTTGTTTTGCTTTACAGGAGGTACAACTTTTGTTAAATTTTAGCAAAAAGAAGCAGCAGCTGTCATTTCTGAATTAATTTTGCTCGCCCCTAATAAATGTGCCACATACTTCCAGGAAGACACATACCACGGGTTGAAAACCATTGACCTACACAAATAGCTAGATCTGTTTATTTTACATTGCATTTTCCAACAGTTTCTCTATAAAAATGTATTTCCTTCACCCTGTTCCCTACGTGAAAGGATTTAAATGATTGACGGCCATTGCCGGTCCTCCACCGGATTCCTAACGAGAGAACAATGAAATATAATCAAATCAAAACTGTAACCAAACAAATATTTTCTCGGTAATGGACATAATGACTGGATCATTATTTCAGACCCTGTCAACTCTCTCTGCCCTAGTACAATAAGCAGGGCCGAGTGGGGGGCTCGGACCCCTGCAGTGGAACCTCAGCGCCCTTGGCGGTCTCTCCTGTCCCCTACGTGGTGGTGCATCATGGGGGAACAAAGGAGTACTGCCACAACCAGGTGAAAACACACACAGCCTACATTTAATACAGTGAACAGTAGGTTAAGTACCGGTAGTTCTATAGTCTCACTCTTGCAATAAACTAGACTGCTGATGATAAGGAATTTGGGGCTCGAACCCTGTCAGGTGTACTGAGAGTGGTTTTTCCTAATTGGTTATCCACACATTCTCCCCTTCCCTCATCCTTAACTCAACAGCGTAATTAGTACATATGAAAATAACCAGAACAAGTAGTAAGATATGGAAATTTAAACACCTAATAAATTACTGACAGTGTCCTTACCTCGTTAGTGTGGATATAAAGACAGACTGGACCAATATAAAGATAAAATAAAGGTGGCGTCACTTGGAATAAATGGATTATGTCACCCAGTTCACGGCAGTTATATTTCAATACGAATACAGCCAAACATACACATTTTAAAAAAAATAAGTAGAGTAATGACATTAATTGGACATTGGTGTGGATTTTAAAGGCTTATTTATTAATTAAAGTTCCAAAATGTGACCTGATTTTTAACAACTTAGTTTGTCTTCCTATAGCTTTGTATCTTTGTGTATGTAATGTACTGGCTTGTGCACTGAGGGACGTCACAAGCTCAGCCAATCAGATGTCTTTCTCCAACTGGTGCTAACTTCTATTCTCTTTGCATTGCTTTCACTTACTTATTAGTTGGCAAGCCGCCAGTGTGGGAAGTTTTCATCTCTAGATGTTTTACACAAAAATACGAGAGTAAGTGGGTACAATGCACCTCACAGAACGTATTTCTTATAATAGAGACATCTACTAAAACTGCTGAGATTTAATTTGTATTAGTGGGCCTACTACAACTCTAAAATGAAAAGTTATTTTGTATCTCAAATAATTGCAGAGATATATGAACTAAAGTGAAAATTTCTTACTTAAAGTCATTCTCGTGAGAAAATGAGACTTGCCATTTTATTTGTGATGTTTAACAACGCCTAGATACTAAATGTAATCGAAAATCAATTGTTTCTATTTTTACCTTTCAGTAAACTGACCTTGATTTTAGCATAAAATATTTTATTCCAAAAACTTCTCAGGGGAACCTTAAAAAACATCTAGTTACCGAGTTTTAGCCTGATCGACAAATTGGTTTCGGCTCCAGGCCACGATACAGACACGTGACATCGCGAAAATCAAATACTTCTCTTTCTTCGAGGGGTCGAGAGAAAGTAAAAATACACAATTTGGATTCCGCTATTGAGATAAGAACCTGAAAGCTAGACTTTCTAGTAAATACGCTTGTATTTGCGCAGAGAGGTGGTGTAACTCATCTATTTTTTTTTTAAACCTCTTAATACCGGTATTTGAACCTAGACTCCCGTTATTGGCGAGCCATTTTAATACTAGAGTGACGTACCATGCAACCAGCACTGCTATCACCCTATAGGGCAGTGCTTCCCAAACTTTTACCGGTCACATACCACTTTCAGAGCTATGGCTTAGCCAAAGTACCCTTTCCAACTTTTCATACAAAAAAAAAGGGGAACAAGTACCTATCTTGTAAAATTAAATTAGGTATCACTCCAAATTTCAATAAAGTCCAGCTGTACAGCATACCAAACAAAACGGTAACTTAGGAAAATAAAGGGTTGATAGGATTTTAATTGTTTTATTAGGCTTGTCACTAAACAATATTTTTGTATTAATAAAGTACCCCCTGGGGGGTACGCGTGTAAGTTCGGGAAACAATTTTCTATGCTACTCGGCCGAAATTCTCGGCCTGCATTTTGACAGATGTACAGTCTCAATCACAAAACTATGTAAATAGTTAGCTGACAATATTATTAATATTCACTCTACACCCAACTTGGCACTTTCTTTCCAAAGAATACATGTTCAGCGATCGTCCGCAGCTACCAGAACTACCACATTGACACCAAAGGCTGGAACGATATTGGTTACAGCTTCGTGATCGGCGAGGATGGTCACGTGTACGAGGGGAGGGGGTGGGATTTTATCGGCGCGCATGCACCCGGCTATAACACCCAGAGCATTGGCATCTG
Source organism: Timema bartmani (assembly GCA_902151455.1). Lineage (NCBI taxonomy): Eukaryota > Metazoa > Arthropoda > Insecta > Phasmatodea > Timematidae > Timema > Timema bartmani. The sequence continues at coordinate 6,025 of CABFWB010002802.1, forward strand.
TGTCATAGGCGACTTTTCAGGTGGGTGTTGCTCTTAAGGTTATTTGACAATATACATTTTACTGCACAACCTAGTATAACAAGCTATAAATAGTGACTCAATGAGTTCAAATAATTGCACTTCACGAGCTATAATGGGCCACACTCACTATTTTATGCCTTTTCCCCTACCATTGTTAAGGTAAAGTGATGTGTGGGGCTGTAATTTGGTATGACTAGACATTCATATGAGGTGTAGACAATGAAATAAATATTAATTTTAAAACTATTATTAATAATAGGTAATTTGTTAACAGTTAGGTGTCGTAGAGCATTGTTAGTGTAAGCAAAGCTTGTTAAAACTGTACCTGGGATATGTTCTCACCCACACACTCCTCATGTTACCAATCATACATAGGCGCTCTTCATAATTTATATGAGAAATGTATTCTCGACCACTGAATATTCTTATTTCTGAGTAATGAGAAACTTTCATACTAACAATTTCATTTAACTCTGCTTACCCTTGCATCACTCCACAGCACGGCAATGTTTATTAGTACTATGTGTATAGAGGGTAGACTTGAGAAGAAATGTATACACATTTGTATGGGAAGGAGAGTGGAATATCATTTAAGAAAAAACCCACCATCGATACATCCAACATGAATTTGAACCCTGATCTCTCCATCACCGGGAAAATTTAGGTGACAAAGTTGGCGCCTTAGCCTGTGGGCCCACCGATACTGGTTTTGTCTAATACTTTCCACTACAAGAAAACTCAAAAGTGTAGATAAAAGGTTTTCTGCTTTAAACCGCCCATGGGAACACAATTTGGGTTTTCACAACTAAAACACCAACTGTAGTTAGACAGTCGTTAGACCAGAAATACGTTTGAATCCATTGAAGGAAAGCAGGAGATAGGGTGTGTTTGGTTTTAATCAGGTGCTCTAAAGTCTAGGGCTTCCCACGTCAGTTTCGGTATAGTTGTCCTCGTTTCACGCAATGAAAGTGTATTTTCTCCCATTTACCCTCCTAATCCTTACTACTTAGCTCAAATAGTTAATAGACCTGGTGTGGAACATGTTAGTAAAATAAAATAAGTATTCTGAAACTTCAAAAAATAGCTTACAAAAAAAACAAGGCACTTTCTAAATTGGTAGGGAACTTAATCGGTAAAAAAGGGCTAGTACATATTTCAACTTCACCACAAATGCGGGTACTTTTTCTTTGAATTCTAAAAGACTTCATTCAATCCATATTAGTATATCCTGACCGAGCAAAAAGAGGTGGAGAAAAAAAATTGTAGGCTTAATAAATACTATAGACAAAATTAAGAAAAGGCCAGTGTTTTTGCAGTTTTTATAATAAAACTTTTTTTTTGTCTAAATAAATAAAATATTGTTACAGTACAAATACAAAGTTTAATTTTCTCCACATGGTGATATCAACAGTTTTTGAGTATATATCTTGAGTATAGCGGCATTAGATGATAAACTATTTTAAATGAAGAGAAAAGAATGTCATTAAATTCCAGGACACCCTTGACAGATATTCTAGAAATATTGACCTCCCTATGTGAAGAAAATTAAACCCAATGATTGTATTGAAGCAATATTTGATTTATTTTGACAAAAAAAAAATGATGATATAAAAACTTCAGAAACACTTACCTTTCCTCGCATTCCCAACACTCCCGCCTTGAGACGCCAATATATATTATTGGCAATAGAGTGAAATATCATATTAAGAAGGAAAACCAGTTTGGAGCTAGCTCAGTTTGTAGACAAATTGGTGGGCAGAGATTAAGTTTCATTGTTTAATTTATTAATCTAACAACTGTTTGAATACTGTTTGCAGACCGCCTGCCAAATGAAGAAGCCCTCACGACTCTCAGCGAGCTGATATCTTGTGGAGTTGATATCGGGAAGATAGGTGAAGGATATCACGTTATCGGCCACAGACAGGCCAGAGACACCCTATGTCCCGGGGACACTCTCTACAAGTGGGTGGAGGCCTTGCCACAATGGACAGACCACCCCGTGCCTCTGACATAATCTGCAACCTGTGAGACAGCTTGAGAAGACCCTTGGTGTAGCCATCGTCCCAAGATGAATTTGTTCCACAAGAGGGATGTTTATCATATCAGAATGTAGAACGTTAATGCTCTCTTTAGAGCTTCAAGCAAATATTATTAACATAATAAAATAACATCAATAATCTCTCTCTTTTTTTTCCCCCTAAATTATTGGGGTAAGTTGGGGGAATTGGAGAAAAGGGTTCAGGACGAGGCTCATTTTTACTTTAAATTAAAAAATGGAAATTATATTTTACCAACTGGGTAACACGTCTGGATAACACGAATGATTTAACAGAATTAATTTTATACCTCATATAAATAAGTTACCTTAATCATTATTTATGCATGGCTATAAATATGAATTCCAATTTTTCTAAATACAACATTACACTATTTCTTTTTCAGTACTTAGAGAAGAACATTTGAATATATTTGTTTTGGGGGTAAGTGTACCCTCTTCACCCTCACTATTGATGCCCATGAGCTAAGGTGGCTACATCGTTTGGTTTGTTTTGTCAGTGAATGACTGGTCTGGGCTTGAATCTCGTCCAAGTGCTCTAAGAGTGGTTTTCCACTATGCCTCCACATAAATGTGGGTACAGATATTTTTAATTCTACCTTCCTCGTCTTACCCTATTAGTGTAAATCTGCGGATAGCCTGAACAGGTATTTAGACACAGTGCACAAAATATATAATCAGGAAATCAAATTAAGTTTTTTTTATAGCACCGTGTCTTAGTACCTGTTCGGGTTGTACGCTTAAGTACTAATTACGCTAATGGGTTAGGAAAATGGGAAGGTTGAATTTGAGGAAGTGAGTTCACATTTGTGTGGAGGGAGAGTGTAAACCTGTTTAGGAAACACCTCCCCCAGTTCACCCGACCAAGATTTCGAACCTAGATCTCCTAGTCCTCGGCAGTCTAGCTCAACACGAAACCAGCGCGCTAGCTAACTACGCCACCGAGGCGAGTCAAATTCAGTTGAAATGGTAGGTTTGATTAGTATTCCTGTTTCTTTAGGACCTAAACCACAAACTCTTTAGGATTATTAACACCTGGAGACCACAGTGGACTGGGAAGCCATTGTACCTCACCTTTAATTAGCGGAAGGACATACTTATAAAGAAGGAGATTCTAAATAGCTCAATCGGTAGATCGGTCAACGCGTAAAGCCAGAAGACCAGGGTTCAAAACACTATTTGGGCATCATTCCTCGCTAATGTATCAAATCTGATTTTATACCCAGGGGATACTTAGAAACCTCTCCAGACATATTCTTGATGTTTGACAGTAATTAAAAGCACAAATGTAATAATAAAAATGAGTGGAGTGAATTATTAAATATATATTAAAACAATAGAATAATTTACAGTTGAGATTATAAACATTAAGTTGTTAATTATAAATATTTTAATCAAGTTTTGAGTATTTACCCTTTTTATTATTGACGACAACTGTATGATTTGAACTGTAAATTGTTTTATTGTTTTTTATATATATTTATTAATTTGCTCCACTCATTTTTATTATAATATTTGTTCTTCTAATTATATTATTATTGTCAAACATATGGAATTTTAACTATGCCTTAGGACAAACCCAAAATGTATTCTAATATTATCTCTAGAGGTAGTTTAACCACAATTTAAAGAATAAGTATATCTCCAAAAGTAAATAGGTCTAGCAATAAAAAGTGTGTGTGTGTGTGTGTGTGTGTGTGTGTAGGCCTATAAGGACACACAAGAATCGATAATTCGAGAAAATCTTGGATTTAAGACTCAATTCCTTAATTATTTTTTATTTATTTTTTTCAATTTTTCAGGTTAAATATATTTTAGAGCTCTAGTATTAATTATTGGTAGCTTAAAACCATTTATAAATATAGGATGAACTTAACTACCAGATAATAGACTAGTAATTTAACGCTTAACTGAATGTATTAATGTTATAATGAATGTATTATATGAGAGAATGTTGACATTTAGTTATTATTTTTTTCTATTATTCCATCATATTTTTATTTCCCCTTACAATTTTTTATTTTTTTTCGATATTTGAATTAGTGTAGACAACCTCCTATGGTGTATCCTGTGCCGCCAGAGCGGCTAATAGTCTACACATGAGGCGACCGAGCCTGGCTGTCAAAGTCCCTCCCGGTCATATGTGACATACGATAAAAAAAAAGTTACCATCATTCTGATTGATCTTAATAGCCTGATTAACTCCATGAATAACGTGTATCACAGGTAAATAATGGAGCTCAAAACAGATGTTGCATCATAGTATCCTGGGCTTTTCACTAAATAAAAAAAAATTGCAATTCAGACTAATGAAACCATTTCACCATATTAAAAAAATTACAACCAAATTAAAAGCCAAAATGATATGTCTGGTTTGAACATGATCATTTATTTAATAACGCTTGAGAGGTTTTCTCAAGGTGGCGAACCTACTTGAGTACTAGGAGTCTAGGACGCGTTTCAGACGTCTAGAAATATTGTTTTATAAATTAAGAATTGTTTGGTTATTTAAAAATATGGTTCACATTAAAATGGAGGTGAAACATACATGTAACATACATATGATTAAAGACATTCAATTATAGGTTTATTTAAATAAAAATACCTTGAAATTTTGAAACTAGCCTATTTTCAAAGAAGTTTCAAAATGTTGAGGTTCTGAGTCCAAAACACAGGCTATAAGTTAGAACCATTCAAACACATATTCATTTTCAAGAAAGTCGTACAAAAACATTAAAGATAATAATGCACTGTTGTAGTGGTTTTGAAACTCTAGAACTACCCTTTCTACCAAAAATACTGCATTGTAATGATATTTCTCTTAAGGTTGTGCTTCAGAAGATGATTTTAGTTTAGTAATTTAATTGATTAGATTTTAAAAACTGACAACTCACTCTAGTGTATTATTATATTTTTTACAAAGTTACATTTAAATATATCATCTCACTCTTGTAAAACACCATATTACAGAGATTAAATATTTTCCGATGAAACATGTTTATCTGTATTTTATATAAAGTGAACCATTTCTTTTTTATAATAGTTTACTTTTTACTAACATTAATCCACCTTTTTGTATAGTTATTTTCCTACTATTTTATTATAATGGTAAACAACCCTCAGAAATATTTAAAATACACTTTAGTGATGAAGCAGACAGTCAAACAATTAATTAAAATAACATCTTATGCATTGATATTCTGCTTACTCTTATTTACAACATGAATAAAATCCAGACATCCGATAGGAGCATATGCCGTCCCTGCAGAAGTCTACAAGCTCTCTCTGCTCTAAGAACACGTGCAGCTCTACAAGAATGGATGGCTTGGTACATGCACTGCAGCCTCCTACACTCATTTAACTTGACAGGCGTTGAAGTTGGAGAGACCAATCTACCTGCATCCACCTGGACTTCCATGGCCTATTATAATACAACCAGTCACTATCTCCACAAATGCTATTAATCTATTAATTTAGGGTATTTAACGATTTTGCTTACTTGGTAAATTTATAGCTATTCTGCGAGGAGGGCTGGTTGCATGTTAACTTTAGTAGTCGATAGAATTAAACCTAGGTCGGGGGATTGGGTGGTAACGATTGATTGTCTTCAAGAGGCAGCCATTACCTCTTTGTCGTAAAGCAACCATATAAAGTGTGAACTGTGTTCTTTTCATTGTAAAATTCATATTGTGTTTGTTCCTTTTATATGTTTCCATCCACCTCTCCTGTTCCTACTTCCAAATATATAATCTACTATATAGTAAGTAATCATAAATAAAATAATTTATAAAACAAAATCAGTTAACTAACTTCAAATAGTTTTTTCATATACAAAAACCATTAGATAACATTTGAAATATAAATTTTAAGCAAATATTCATCTAGCCATTTTTGAAAAATTTCATATTTCAAAAATGGGCATTAATAAACTTCTTTTAAGGCCGGAATTAAAATCAAGATTTGGCCTGGAAGTATGACTATATAACATTTAAATACCAACTGTGAACAAAATACATCAGCAACTTACCATGCACATTGATGGTCCCCAGACTAAATATCAAACACCTATCTAGTTTGGTTTTCTGATGACTGGAAGGTCAGGGTCCAAATCCCTGTTAGTGTATTTTCTTAAATAGTTTTCGCCCTGCCCCAACACAAATTCATGTTTATTTACTTTAATTTTTATTTTCCTTATCCCTATCATTTTAATATGACAAGCAGACAGACCAGGCGGGTAATAAGATGGTGTGCCAAGAAAAACTATGGTAAGAAATTTATTAGAGAAAAGTTCTAGATTTACTTATTGTCCCCAGACCAATAAGTGGTATTTTAAAGCCATTTCTAAAATAAACTTTCGGAACTTGGGTAGCCTTGTTTGGAGAATTCACTGTATTTTAAAACATTATAATAAGCTAATTGATATGATGATAAAAAAAATTTGATTCTATAGGATTACCGTTCTCGGTAAAAAAGTGGTACGATTACACCCATTGTTCCCATGTCAAACTAAAAGAGAAGAGTGTCAAGAGAGCCCCCTCCTTTTTACAGGGTCTTACAGCTAGAGGGTGTATCAAGGACAGAGGGATTTTCCACCAAGGTGAAGGCTGACACAGTGAGAGACCGCCCCTTGGAGTAAACCCTCCAAACCACCATGCCCACCAACTGACTTACCACCTTACGCATACATCGTAAAGCACTACCATTCTTTACTTATCATATTAGAGGAAGAATGGACTAAGATGACTAAAAGAATACATTTTAAAATAATTTATTTAATACCGGCAATCTTAAAGTAGAACACTTTTTCAGACCAGCTCTATTGATCCTTAGGCGTACTTTCTAAACCTTAATATACCTTACTCATCATAGAAGAATACGGACCCCAAGGTGGATAAAATAATAAACAATTTAAATGTATATTATAGTTCTATGGTAGTATCTTACCCTCCTTAACTCTTCCCCTTCACCCCACCATACTCTCCCTGACATGTGACAGCCAACTTGCTAGTGTTGCAACCGTCAATACTTGAGCCCATAGTCGTAGATATCTTTCTCCAAACCTCTACGTAACCCGACCCCCTCCTACCTCTCCTGCCCCCATCTCCCCCCTCTATGATCCTCGAACCCAATGCTGATGCAACTTTCCTTTTCCTCCACACCTCATTCTCAGAGGTGAAGTAAGGACCTTCCCAATGCCTCAGAGCTGGTTCGAATAGGTCCGCTGACCTCACTTTCTTTACTGTTGACTTCCTACACAGCACTTGAGGAGGAAGTCAAGATGTTTCCGAGGAGTGCTTGACAAGACAGACTCATGTCATAATTTGAAAATGTAAACCCTCTCTCTGAAAGATTTTTTTTTTTACCTGAGCAGTCTCTCTAGCCAACCTCCATCTTCTTCTCTGAAGCTCTACATTTAATCATCGTACATTGATAAGATTTACGAAACATACATATTATAATAATTCATTGATCATATCATGCATAATATTTAAACAACATTTAATCAACATTCATACATCATGTATAGAAGAAATTTGATCACCATCCAATCTTGGAGGCAGAAAGAGGAACTGCTTGAAGGCCAAAGTGTCATCCCCCTTAACCCCCAAAAAATCCAGTGATTTCTTTTTTGATTATATTGGTTAATTTTGGTAGTGAATACAATTAAATTACTAACCCTTTTCCCCCTTGGTGGATGGGGCTTAGAATAATCCCGCAGTATCCTATACTTGTCGTAAAAGGAGACTAAACCTGGAGCCCCAAAGATGAGGGGAATCTACGTGCCTACGGAATACATGGCAGACGGGTAGTCAGTTACGATCGTGGCTGTTTGGACACCGGGCCGAACCCAAGTTGATGGGAAGTGACCGGTCAATCCATGTACAGTAGGCTTGCTAGGCTTGCCAACCCTTCCGGATTCATGGCTTTTCTTCCGTCTCCCGGGAATCCCTATCCGGAGATATATCTCCCGGATTTCCCAAGAAACATCAAAAACCTCAATTTACAAAGTTAAATGTTCAATTTATTGTACCTACATTATTTAATTGGATAGTTTTGATAAACTCAAATTAATATAGTACTATCAAACAAATATCGACATTTTTAATATTTAACTTTTACAAATGTCACTGGCAGTTGGCAACACTCCGTGACCCTGGAACACTAACCCTACGCAGCCATTCTACAGGTATCTGACAGCTCCTTACTTTAAGTTACCTTTTGGTTACTTACTCGGTTTGGGTCGAGCGTCGAGTTGATTACTTTGCACTAAGTTATTCTCTTTAGTTTCATTTTATTTTGAAAAAAAATATTTCATGCACTAAGCAAATGTATAAGTTTGAGTGTACATTAATTATCATTTACCATTGAGATGTGTAAAAATGTAAATTGAGAAGAAAAGAAAGTATTAATACAATATTTAATAATGACTGGTTAAAAAAAAATTAGTGGTTGCGGAAGAAAAGTGAGTTTGAAGGCGAGTGTAAATTGTGCATGCAGACTTTATCAGTCAAATTTGAAAGAATCAAAGGAATAAATATTCATGCGTCTTCAACAAAACATAAGTCTTTTTCACAACAGAGTAAACAGTCCACCGCGTTGTCATGGCATTTAAAAACTACTGCCGCAGAGGTAGCTGCAACTTATCATACTGTTAAACACCATCTAAGTTACAACAGTCAAGATTTCTCTAATAAATTAGCTAGTGTTATATTTAATTACTCTAACATCGGGAAAAATACATTTCATGAGGTAGAACTAAGGTTAGCAGTATTGTAGAAAATATTCTAACCCCAGCTTTTTCGCTAGCGATCTCCCGGAATCACATGTTATATAGTTGGCAGGCCTAATGTACAGTAGTACATTTGTACCAGACTCTTCTTCGGATGACTCTTGTATTGCGTACTCGCGGGAACTCTATGACAACTTGTACAATACATCCGCTTGCAACACATTTCCTAACACTGTTGGCACAACCCTTCCCGGTCCCTCACAGGGCTATAATGTTGGTAAGATGCAGAAATGGGTAAGGTCGTCGAACCCTATTTTGGAAAAAGTCCAAGAAGTGGTGAATCCCTGGTAATGTCTCGAGTAGATGATGGTGGAACTTCAAACATGTCAGTCCATTTATCCTAAAAAAGAGTTATAAATGGAGCAGAAAAATCGGATATATATTAGAAAAATGCTTGGTTGTACGATTATAGTTCATAGCACGACAAATTCAGTCTTCCAACATAATGGTAATAGCTGATATACCGTTGAGTAACTCGGTTCATGTGCGGGCTAAGGTGTAATCGCACAGATTCTTCAATGTTTCCAAGGTAGTGGTCACTTGCTTTGACCTTGACTGCATAAGCATTGAGGAAATTTGTGAGGGTTCCAAAATGTCACCAAAGTCTATAGAATAACGATACAAAAGAATACACACACAAAAAAAAAGGATCCGTATATCCACACCTTTGTGACCCCAACCCTTCCAAAGGAGGTCCAAGCCGGTTTCCACGTGCTCACGGTCCAGGCGTATATATACCCACAACACTCGAAGCTGCTTTCAGTGCCAGGAGTTTGTGCATACGAGGCTGCGATGCCGGAGAAAGCCAACCTGTGCAGATTGATGACAGGAGGCTCACGATGCCTTGTGTGATTCTCCTACGTTCTGTGTTAACTACAAGGGTCCACACATTGCCTGGTCAAGGGTTGGGTTGGCTCAAGGAGGGTTTGGGGGGAGGCGCCTCCGAACCACCGGAGGTAAATTTTTTTAACCACTATATACACCTATAAGCTTTTTTGGGAGGTTTTTAAATAGGTATTTGCTATCTTTATCATTAATATTTGTAAACAATAATCTCACGAAGAAACACTGTCATTGAAAGAGAGGTAAGGGGCTAATACTACTGAACAAATAATATTTTCAGAGCGTGAAGATATCCCACTTCCATTCTATGAAAGATAGTCCACTCCTATGAAATATATACATTTGGTGATTGGTATAGAAACTTTCTGATCACCTGATATTTACTTTGTTCACAATGTTTAACTGGTTATACTCCCCCCTTCCCCCAATTTTTTTTTTCTCTTCGGATCGACGTAGATCTCGGGGCATCTCCAAACTACGGTAGGGGGGTTCGAGCCCCCTTGGGTACGCCACTGCCTCCTGAGGATTCAAACCTAAAAGAGGATTCCTTATGCCCAGGCGTTCAAAGCAGTGGAGACCCGAGATAAATATTGCACCCAGGCTTTTTGACGGCCCCCCCTCCCCCTGTATTACGGAGGATGATAGGAAAGTATGAAAATAATCCCCATACCTAACTTAACCTAGGAGTGATAGGAAAATAATTTGAAGAGAAATTCCACAAATAGTAATCATTCTTCAAACGTTCCACTGCAAGATTGTATTAAAACGGCTAGGACTAAAAAGAAAACTATGCGAACATGTTTGATTTTCTCTTTACTTTTTATCATAAAATATTTCTTGATCTAATGAACAATTTCTGAGACAATTGCAAAAAACTGTTTTGGGGTGCCATTTTTTCAAAATGGTAGATGTAAGATATAACTTTTTAAGAGTGGTACTATCCTAAGCATAAAACTATATCAATATGTCAAATTTAATATTAGTATCCAAAAGTAAATTATTTTACTCTTATTAACGCCACAATTTCGCCTATGTTTCGTTAGGCTAGAAGTTGTGAGGTTTAGAGACTATTCTCCTACCACGCTAGGGCAACGTCAGGTTAGGTTGCTGTTCTGTTTGGCACTCCTCTCGAGCTAGCCCCGGGAAGTCACACGGTCTGCCCAACGCCGCCCCTGATGCCAAGAATATGTATCAATGCAGGTTCCGGTATCTTAGAGCTTATATAACCAAGTTTTGTCAAGGACGGGGACACTTTCCCAGATATCGCCCCTACCATCCGTACCTCCGGGGAGCCCTTCCCCAGATTCTCTTTAGGGCTTTCTCCCGAGTCCTGCTCAAGGTTATTCCCTGACTCCTGCTTGGAGAAACTCCAAGTACACTTGGGTGGGGAACAACATTACCAGCAGTGAGTGTTATACCACCGCTGTTATCCTCTGAATATACAGCGGCTGTGTTGGCTGGCGAATCCTGCTGATTCTCCCAAGAAGGTCCAGCGAGGCCCACCTACATTACAATAAATAAGAAAGCGTCTAAGGTAATATCCAACCAAGCCTTCGCGCAAGGAAACTTTCCTCCAGTCTTTCCTAGAGAAGCGAAAACTTCTTCTTCATAGAACGTGGACCAAACATTTTAAATAAATACATGTTTAAAAAATATGATATTGTAATGCATTTTGTGGCTGAGTAGTTTTTATATTAATGAATGATGTAATTACTACAATTTAATGTAATAAGCTCATGTAAAGGAAATTAAATTACTAATTTATTCCTTGTACCCATCCTGTATAGTACTGTACGACTGTACGACTGTACGTATCTTTACGATACTCTCTTGGTGTGTATCACAATTTGGTGGAGTGTCGCAAGTATGCCTCTTTTCGACTGGCTCTTGATTATAAAGGTGAACTTCATTTTTTGTTACGTGACAATGCGGATGGAGTTACCGTATTATTTTACTTCGGTTGATACGCCAAGTGAATCTTTTAAATTCAATTTGAGCCACACTCTTTGGTAATCATCTGATGTTTATATTATTTTTGAAATATTTTAACCCTTTTTTATTTTTATGGAGTGCATTCGTCTGCTGTTCTCATTAGGTGATTTATTTATATTAATTTTATTCTCTCCTATAGGAATTTTACTGTGTTTTTACTTATCTTTATCAAGGTGCTAATGACCTTTATTTGTCTATGCTTCCTTAAATAAAAATAAAAATAACATTTTCAAGTTGTTTAAAGCTACTATTTTGTCTTTCGGGTTGATGTCTAAATTATATAGGGTTTAATTGATTTTTTGCAAGATGTTATTAATATCAGCGAAGATAATTCTCGCTTTCCATGCACAGTATTACACTCTTTGAGTCAGTAAATGGTTTTTGCACGAGCTTTGGGTAAGAACAGCAATCTAACTAACCTATAAAAAAAATTATAGCAATATTAGAGAAGAAATTAGGAAAATAATACAGTACTCAGTAAATTGTTAACATCTCGTCTGTTGTAAAAATATGTACAACTCTTTATCTAAAAAAAAGTGCTACCGACTACCGGTTATTTCCTATAATTGTGAAACATATTATTATAAGCTTACGTGACAAGAAGACATTTTGGGTGTTTGAAAACATCTTTTATTTTATAAAACTCTTGAAAATGGAGTGTTTAAAATAGGTAGCTGTCGAAACTGCATATTTACAATTATAGAATAGATATAAGGAAGGTAGAATTTATAAAAATGTATTAGCATTTGTGTGAGGGGAGGGTTGGAGCTCGTTTTATGGAGATGAGGGAGAGGATACACCTTATGGCCGGGATTCGACTCTTCGCTACCGTCAAATCCGACAATATGAGATTTATGAATGAATCAATGCCCCTTTGTTTATAACTTATGTATTAAATATCAAACATGTGAATACCTTCAAAATTGATTTACTAAAGAAGAGCTGATTTTAATAAAACAAATTAAATATATAATTTGTAATAAATGTGTGGATTTGTAAATGGGTGTGTTAGAAAGTGTGTGGGGGTAATTTGGTGTGTCAGAAAAAGGTTTTTTTTTCTTATGTGAAATTCATACAGTGGTTTATACAAAAAAAAAATTCCTAACATCATAACCAACTGTTGCATAATATACTGTAACTGGGTTTGTTATCCTTTAATTGTTTTTTATTGGCCTTCCCTGACGATAAGAAGCTTTCATATCTCTTAGACCAGTTTGTATTTTTAGAGCAAGTAACTAAACTCTGGACTCGTGTAAACAACAGTTTTATCTATTCCTGTAGCAGAACGAGTACTTAGCTTTTTATCAGGGAAGCGAGCCATGTAAATAGATAGTATCGTACTATTTCTACTCGATCTCTTGCCTTCCCCCACCCCACGAGCTCTCACAGGAGTATACACTATAAGCTGTGTGAATACACAACATGATTTCCAGAAGTCCAGTATTTGAAAGCGTATATCTATAGATAGGGTAAATTTGCTTTTGCGAAAAACGCGAAAAAAAAAGGGGGGGTCGAAAATAGGGTATTTATAAGTTTTCTTTGCGTTTCATGGCATTTGAAATTGTTTAAAGCGATTTTTATTTCGCGAATTAACGCGAAAAACGTGATTTTGAGAGTATTTTAGCTAAATTATTCTATTTAGCGAAATAGACGCTAATTCCTTGGAAATGCTTTGCATTTAAATAAAATGCTGACAATTTCTATAAAGCGATGTTTTTCAGCGGAAATAAGTGATTAAAAAATCATTGAGTTTCACTCGTCTGTGTGCTTCAGCTCGGGTTTTACTTGCATCCTGTGCCTTCCACAGCCCATCCGGCTAATCGCCACATTCCGTTAGTCGTTGCTTTTATCATTAATCCTTTGTCTAGGCCCTAAAAACATTGACGAAAGACATTTTTACCTATTTTGCTACAAAATGATAAATTATGCCACAAAAAGCTAAATTTCCAATAATTAATGCTAAAAAAACTGAAAATTAATGCTATTTTACCCTATCTCTACATATATCTTATATCGTTTCTGTTGGTTTTTCTATGGCTGGTTATTAGTTTAAATAATCCGCTTCGGTAGTCGAATAGTCCAAGGTGTTACTCTGTTAATAGACTGGACTCCAATCCCTGTTGGGTGTACCGAGGGTGGTTTCTAAATGATTTACCACTCTATCTCCAAGCAAATGCGAGTAAACTTAATCAAGATCAAGCCCTCGCCATCCCTAACACGTTAGCGTAATTAGTAGAGTCCACGTATGCTTATTTCCCAAACTGGTAGTAACACACGGCGACAACAAAATGGTATAGTGATGTATTTAAAACACTCGCTTTGAATAGTATATATTTGTTTATAAATCATGCCGGAGATATGGGATAAAACATCGCTGTAAAGTTTGTTTAGTTTTACGGAGATAGGCCTAGTGGATGTTTGTGGAATATCTAGCACGCGTTTTAGAAATCAAAATGCAAGAGATTCAGCACTATTGAAAATTGCGGAAGCCATAGAAATGTTTCTGGATTAGGATTAAGTAATTGTTCTTGAAATACATTTTCGGTCCCTCCCCCTTTTTTTTATTATCATTCACCTCCAAGGCCGTAGTCGGGGGGCTTGGGGGTTCAACTCCCCCCGTCCCCGACCCCCAAAATTTTATGAAAAAATATATATGGCTTTATTTATGGTTCAAACAATATCAAAATTAAGATACAAGTACAAATTAGGGGGCTGGGTTACCATAAAAAAACCTTCAGAGAGCTTCTAGAGGCGTTTTATATTTATAATTTTTCCTAGCCTCTGGGAGATAGGGGGTTATGTTGCCATAAAAAACACTTCAGATAGCTTATAAAACTGTTCATTATTTATAATTTTTTCTAGCTTCTGGTCATTGGGGGATGTGCCCACTAAATCCCCCTGAAATTATTGGCTGGCTACGGCCTTGTTCACCTTCATTTCTCAAGTATTGTCAAAATTTGAGCGTGAAATATTTCAGACTTTTTTTTTTTTTAAGTCTATTTAATTTAAGGCTGCGAACAAAAAAATATACTAAGCTAAGTATTAAACACGTGTGGACAGTAACTTGAATGACTGCTGGCTTCTAAATGAATCGCGCTAGTAACTGGCTCCGGTAGCTAAGCCCTTCACTCGGCCCGTGTGAACTAGCCTTTAAAACTAGTACCAGTTGTTGGATACGGAAAATGGTAGGAACAGGCTTGGCATTTAGTCACTTTGTAGATGCTCTCGTTTTTTTTATATTGTAATTTTCTTTAATAGAACACTACCATCAGAAATTCATCAATAATAAGAGGAAAATAACTAAAACAAATTAAAGGTTAAACTTAATTGATAAAATAAGAAAATTAATTGTTACCCATATAGCAGTCAGGCTACGTGGTATAAGGTGACAATACTGCCATTGACAGGTAGGTCAAGGCTCAATTTTATTTTAAGCTGGTTATGCTGAGGAGAGTTTTCCACACGTGATTTCCTCATTCTCTGACTATACTAGTGCGGATGCACTTGCTTTTCAGCAGTCTTTGACAGAATTATTCTTAATTATGAATCCTTGTGTTCAACGTAGTAATAAGTATATATTATATATAAATAAACAACGTATCTGTATTCTGTTGAATGGCAAAAACGAGGTTTGCCAAATGTACATATTTTGATTTGGTTGTTTGACAAAGTACGGTCAGAAGAAATTGATAAAATTATTTCAGTAGAAATTCCGGATAGGAATATCGATAAGGAGTTGTTTGACATTGTTACCGCTAACATGATCCATGGTCCATGTGGAGCTCTAAACATGACGGCGCCGTACTTGGACAATGGAAAATATACGAGACGTTTCCCAAAAGCGTGCATAAACAATACTGTTACTAATATCGATGGTTATCCATTGTATCGTCGTAGAGACACAGATAATGTTGGCCAATCATATCAATTGCGCATGTCAAACGGTGGAACGGTTTACATTGACAATCGCTGGTTGTTTCCGTATTCGCCATTGTTGTGCAAAACCTACCAAGCTCACATAAACGTTGAGTTCTGCGTTCGGTGAAGTCCATAAAATACATTTGCAAATACGTTCATAAGGGCAGCGATATGGCTGTATTTGCTGTTCAAAATGTAAATGATAACGACGATTTTTAGAAAACTGATACAGCAAGTATAGAGAGTACAATTAATACTGCTTTGGAAGTGGGATACAGACACTTCGATACAGCCTACTTCTACAACAATGAAGCGTAAATGGGCAAAGCCTTCAAGAAATTGTTTGACTCTGGAAAATTTAAAAGAGAAGAGCTTTTCATTGTCACTAAGGTATTTAATTTCTTATTGTTTAGTTGGCAAACTGAGCTAATAAAGTTATAAAAAAAACTTTACATCTCCATTAAAATTAGGTGGACCTCCTCTCTTGCAGGGGTTCCTCAAATTTTTAGACTGAAGAAGCCTTTGTACAAAAAAAAATCATGCTGGATGCCTCATAATTTATTTTTTACACTAATGCTGTATACATTCAATAGCAACAGTTAAATTTTACATTTATAAAATTATGAAATAAACAAAACATCACATGTTCTAACTGCGCCTTCGGCAAATGTCCTTTATTCAAATTTGAAAAAAAAAATTGACAATCTTAATTTCTGATTTGTTAAAAACAGAAAAGAATATTCTAAAATTGCCATAGCAAGCCTAAGATAGCTATGGCAGAGCCCAAGGGCTCCTAAGAACATGATTTGAAAAACAGAGGCTCTAGTGTAAGGTTTTAAGTTCGGCTAGTGAGTGAAGAATTAAGTAGTTTGTTCTGACTTCATGAATAACAAATGAACTATAAATGTTTCCTTTCTATATTAACTCATGAAAGCTAATTACAAATCTAAACCCATCCATTACATAGAAAAACATATTTTATAGATAAATCCTGGTTTGATTCCCAGTTGGGTGAAGTGAGGGTGATTTTTTTTATAGATATATTTCAAATGTTTCTCCACACAGATGCTGGATTACTTCCTTTAAACCAGGCATGTCCAACTTGCGGCCTTCAAGCCACTTGCAGCTCCAGTGTATGTTCTGAGCGGCCCACCTGCTTAAATTTAAATACTCGTACTTAAAATGTCAGAAATAAAACAAATTAATCTCCTGTAGCTGACATAAATGCTCAATCACTTTCATGTAATTTCCAGAATAATAAGTATAATGTAACTTGTGTAATGTATGTGTATGTATATTATGTTGATACGGTTTACTTGAGAAATAATTGGTTATCGATTGGTGATCGAGCTCCAATTATTACGATATTTTACTTAAATAAATAAAACTGTTAATGTTGCACACGATTTATTTAGATCATGGAACTGGTTTATTAAAACGTTCTGTAGATTTATGTTACCGGAACTGTGTTCTGTTCTGTGTTCTGTTTATGTCACCGGCACTATGTATGTTCATACGCAGAAACAGTTCATATATGACATACCCCTTGCCCCTTGGACCTCTCGTGACCAGTGTCAAAAACAAACAAATCAAAAGCGTCCCTGCAACAGGTGTTTTGAAGGCTTGCTTCCTATTGGGTATAGGGATCTAACGTCTCTTGCTTGTTTGGTAAATACTAAGGAGTTAAATTTTGAAATAAAAAATAAGTGTTAATGGTGTAATCCTTCTAGATTATTCTTGAAAAGCGCGTGATGCTCCATGGATGAAGTCTTAAAAAAGGTTAATTTACATACAATTTATTGAAGAAAAATATTTTCATCCATGACTTTTTAAATATATGAGAGCGGTCCAAATCAGTATAATTACAATATTTATATATATAGGTGTGTGTATGTGTGTGTGTACTATATTTGGGCATTAGAAATTATAGATCTCATTTAGGGCCCTCGGCCCATTCCCCAAGAGCTTATGCAGCCCTTCGTTAGGGAAAGTTTGGATACGCCTGTTCTAAGCTCTACCTTCCTCATATCCAGCCCATCATTGTAATATGCAAATAACCAATCATTTAGATGATTTAGTGCTTGTCCTTTGTGATACTATAGGTTACTATAATTATTTATTTTTCTTCACCATAGCTGCCACCAACATATATATATTTAATCTGTTGAGAAAAAGTGCATTAAATATCCCATTTATATTATAAAAGGAACTAATGTATGCCTCTTTTTTGCCATATTGGAGAGTCAAACTTAGGACCTTCAGTATACTTAGGCAGACGCACTAGTGCTTGAGATAAATAGAAAGACAATTGAGCACCCATAAAATATCTGGAAAGTATTTAAATATTCAATATTTTGTCATACTTTAAACTTTGAATGACACCTTCACAGATTAAATAACAATAACGCCATTTTTAAAATCACTACCCATGGTCCCTTTTTAAAGCATTTAAATATAGTTGTTAATATTGAAAATGAACAAAAATATTATTTTATATGTGTTGCACTGAGCAAACTGGGCATGTGCAATTAATATTTCCACACGTTATCAGAAATATTGGTTGACATTTACCAGCTCACACAGTTGTACTCAAAAGTGTAATCGTTATTATTGTTTTAACACGTTAACAAATTATAATGAATAATAAAATTCAAAACTAAATTAATCCACACTGAAATAAACCTTTGAAACACACTCTGTGTGGTCGGAATGTAACAATCACGAGTCAGGGATAGCTGGCTTATTGGCCTTCAGGGGCTGAGATAAACAGTTGCGCGCACATTACGTACATAGCTCCCCGCAGGCCCGATTCTCCTTGTGCGTTAGGCGATAAAAACTTACTCTCCCAAACGGAAACGACACATTCGCTTCTCGCGCTTGCTAACATGTTACTCACTATGCTTTTAAAAAAAGACCATTAAAATTTTAATGTTACATCGGTTTCATGTAGAGGAATGTTTTATCTCCTTTTGGGATATCTGAGCTTATCCTGTGTACCCTGACGCCTTGCTACTAGTTACATATAAGATAAATAATATAAAATTTCATCTTCTACAGCAAGGTTACTTTAAAAGTATTTCGAGATAAATTTTCACAATGGTAAACACTCACAAAACTCAGACATGTGATTAGTTTGGACTTCAAATGTGTGTTGGTGTGATGGAAAAAGTAACGATTTAAACAGAATAAATAAGATGGCGAATAAACAAGTGGTGTAGTATTTAAAAATGGACATCAGATGCCTCTGGTTGGACTTTATATGTTTCAAGTTAGTAGGATGAATAATATGATTAATTCTTAATTAAATACATAGTTGCATAATTCATTGAAATAATTTGTATTGGGTTAACTCGTTGTTGTTTGACATATGTTAGATAACATTTTATCTTCAATAGCGAAGATCACTTTGAAAGTATTTCGAGGTCAAAGTTTTTCACTCTGGTAAACACTCACAAACTAAGCTCTGCCATTAGTTTGAACTTCAAATGCGTGTTGGTGTGCCGGGAAAATGTAACTACTGAAACAACGGGAATAAGATGTCGAATAAACAAATAGATAGTGTTTTGTTTAAAAATGGATACAAGATGCCTCTCGTTGGACTTAGGATGTTCCAAGCTAGTTTAAATAAAATTAACAATTCTTAGTTAAATCCATAAATTCCTAGCTTGCCAGCTAGTGGAAAGGATCGGAACCACTTTTGGGAATAAAACATATTAACCACTAAGTGCCTCCTTTTTATTCCACTAACTAAAATATTAGAATGGTATGTAACATTGCAACATGTTACATCATACTACCCCCCCCCACCCCCCANCCTGCAATAGTAAGCTTCTCTATTGTAGTCCTATGTAGACTGTCTTTAATCTGTACGAATTCAATCAAGAACGAAACTCCCCCACAATCACAAAATGTTCATGTACTTACCGCTTGTATTTCTTCTGGATAAAATAACCTTCAAGACTGGAAAGCCACCTCATGTCCTAAGTCGATGAGGAGGTTAGATACCAGCCACCGTGCACCAACAGCCGAGGTTCCGAGCGGACAGGTCAAATCGGAACTGACTGAGACCATCAACTAAATGGAACTATCCTCGTGTCCGGCGTGTAAGACGAATTCAACCACCAACTTATCGCGTGATGTCTGTACGTCACCTCCACCAACCAACGGAGCTCTAACACCAATTCAGCTCGTGTTGGAGGCAGCTGGCCAATCCCAGCCTAGTCAAGGACTGCGTGATCGTCTGCATGTTTGAAAAATGACCGTTGAAAGCCATCGACCAATGTGAACATTCCCCCCTTTCTTTGCTAAGCGACTAGAAACACTATTTAAACCTTGCGGTTCTTAAACTCAGTGACTATTATATTTCTACACATTCAAGAGAAGCCATGTCTTAGACTATTTTATTTCTACACCTTCAAGAGAAGCCATGCCTTTGACTATTTTATTAATTCATCGCCGTCTGAAGAAGTCTTTTCTTGGACTTGGACAATGCACAGGATGATGACGTACTGTGTTGTAATTTTTTTTAAGTTCATTTAATAAACATGAATTATGGCTAATTCATTTTTGAATTAATGTAATGTGAAATCTTGGAATAAGCCAAACTAAGCGTAAATTATTTACTAATTGTTTTTATGAGACAGTTAATTTGTTTTGCCACCACTTGGGCGCTAGTATTGTATAAGTCACGTTTATATTAGATTGCCACATTTATTAACTTGTTTTGTTAGTCGTATTTAATTTAATTTGACAAAGTTTTGATAACCAAGTAAATGTAAATTCCTCCTTTTTTTTGTATAATGTTTTCATATTTAATTGTTGTTTGAATTAACGTAAAGTTAGCAAGATTGTTTGATTAAGTCTAAATAATTTTCCAAATTATTTAATTGAAATAACTTGTGGTTTATCTAATCATTTTGTATGTCATAATTTTTTTTTGTTGAAATTTAATAGTCTCACGGGAGTTTGACTAAGTGCCGGAAAGCCAAACTCTCGTGTTTATATTAACATCTGTGTGATGTTAAAAAAGTAAATGTAACGAAGTCTGTATTCAATGCGATGAAGCAGACACCTTTATAACCATGTCTAAGTAGCCCATCAGGCTCTTTATTTTTGTATTCAAATAAATATCAGTCTAGATATGTATAAACATATGATTTGTTTAAATAGTCAAACATTTTAGGTTGTGTTTTCAACATTCACTGTTGTGAAGCTGACAGTGTAGTTTGGTCGAGTTGTTGTCTCTTCAAGACAGACCGATTTGACTTAAATATTACATTTGATGTGGAAAACTTTCACATTAAGACTTTGGCATGATTTCCAACATGCTTCCGATGGATTTTTGAGGTCATGTAATTTATTGTTTCTGTTGTTATTATGAATAAAACATTCATATTGTTATTTAATTGTTGCTAATGTCTTGGTTTCTTTGTCATTTAGTTTGCAACCCACTTTCCTTTTAGTCTAGTGTGGCCGTAGCTAAGAGGTAGTAGAGTGGGTGGTAACAGGTACTTTTAATTATATTGAATGTTTTATATTGCTATTTATCATCATCATCATCATGAACAGCTTCCAGCCATTGGCAAGGGTTTGTTTGGAACATAGCCTTTACCCCACCTCCTTTCCTTCCACCACCTATCTCACTGCACCTTACTACTCCTTAATCCCTTCAGCCATCTGTCCCTTGGTATTCCTCTCAGCCTCCTACCCCCATCTCCCTCACCCAACATCCTCCTGGGCATCTTTTCCCTCTCCATTCTTCTCATATGGCCATACCACCTTAATCGTGCCTTCTGTATCCTGTCCTGGACTGCTCTTCTTTTACCATTCCTCTTGCTCTCTAGTTTCTCATCCTGTCAAATTTTCTCATATCGAATCTGCTTCTCAGAAATATAATTTCACTCGCCTGCATTCTGCTATTAGAAGTAAGAAATAAGTCTACAAAAGTGTCTTATCGCTACCTGATCAACTATAACTGTCCACATGAAATAATATACTAATTATTTAGGCATGCAATCTCCTAGGCAAAAACCTTAAAGTGTATATTATTCACATTAATTCCATTATACATTTTATTTGATTAGTAGCTTTGAATACGACAAGCATAGAGAGTACCATTGATGCTGCTTTGAAAGCAGGATACAGACACTTTGATACAGCCTACTTCTACAGAAATGAAGCTGAAATGGGGAAAGCCTTCAAAAAATGATCCAACGCTAGAAAACTTAAAAGATAGGCGCTGTTTATTGTCACCAAGGTGCATAATTACTTGTCTATTGGCGCAACTAAGCTATTAATGTTATAAAGAGTTATATATTTCAATTTTAAAAAGTAAACCCATAGTTTAAGGTAAATGATTGAGACTTTTGAAATGTAGAGTCAACGTCATGCTTACAAATAACCAATAAACTATAATCGCTCCATTTGACTTTTATATAAATACTAAAAGATTAAATAAAATTAATAACAATTATTTTAAATCCACTCAGACCACACCCTTGATAATTTATGGATTAATTTTGCCAACATTTTTAATAAAATTAAAGATTATAGCAATTATTTAAAGAAATAAAAATAAATTTACAAATATATAAGTCAACAAAATATATATATATATAAGAAAAATGAACGAGCCAAACTAACTTTTGATTGGTTTAAACAAATTCCTTGTGATCCTTATTAATAAATGCAGCTACATTTCCTTTAAACTCTACCTTCCTTATATTTACATTATTCCATTTTCTTGTCGTAGAAGAAGTGCAAGCCGATGAACAACTGCTCCTGAGATAAAAGTTCAGATCTTAAGCAGTCACACTAGAGGTGGTTTTCCAATAACTTCTCCAGAATGCAAAAATAGTTCCTCTTAGCTAACTTCTTAATCTCTTCTCCAAACCTTTTTGTTCAACGGACTAAAAAAACACCTCAGTTTAATGCAACAATTTAAACTTAATACTGCACCTATAAAGTATATGTTGCAAAAATTTAATTCACGAGATCTATTCTATATTATATTCAGACTTCGGAACATCAACCCCCTTCAGGACCCAATGGTGTTAAAGATCGCCAAGAACCACAATAAGACCCCAGCGCAGATTCTTCTGAGGCAGATCGTACAAAGAGGAATTGTGGTCATCCCCTTCGTTAATCCCTTAAAGGTGTCATGATTTTCTATGTCACAGTTTATAAGAAAGGGCCATAATGTTGTGTAGTTGATCAAGGTAGGACTGCTACCTGCTACTGAATCAAATCTAGGTTTCGGGCAGTTTGGTTCAGTAATTATACATCTATCTTTATGATTTCTTTAAAATAATACATTCATATCATACATACTTAATCAAGCCATTCCCCTATGGGGTAAGCAAGAAACTGTGCATATATCTCACGCCTTATATGGCCTACCCCTTCTTTTTGATCCACACAATTTACCTTCATATACTTGCTTCATTATTCAATCCACACTACTCCTCTCAACATTTACAAACCAACTTAAGACGCTTCTCTCACATTGACATATTGGATTCCGTTTCAAATCATACTCCTTCAGCATCCATTCATTACTGACTATGTCCATTTGGGTTTTCCCACACACATTTCTTATAGTTATATCCCATTCCATCTACATTCACCTCTCTCTTGTGTTTTCTCCTGACAAACCTACGATTGACATCCATACAATACAACAATGTTGGCGTTGGTTAGCAAAATTTTATATAGTACCATATTTGCCTCTTTTGATACTACTTCATTCTCTGCAATAGTCCACATTCATCCAACTAATCTCCAAGATGCATTCACCCTTCTGCCGAGTTTACCAGATATCCTTCCATTTTTACATAACATTGTGCCCATATACACAACACCATTCATTTTTTCCAAGAGTTTTCCATTTATCTTAAGTCACAATCATTTCCTGATCCGTCCTTATCAAAAACTATCACCTTAGTTTTGGAGACATTTATAAGGAGATCCATTCTACCTGTCACCAATTCAATCGATTTAATACATTCTGCAGGTCACTTTCATTTTCAGACACTAATACGGCCTTATCTTATATAACAGCACTTTCACATTCACATTGTCTAGTTTTACACCATCCACGTCCTCACAATCATCTCTCTTACACTTATCCACGAAAACATTAAAATATGTGGAAAAGAGGTTTGCAGAAGTCCCTTATGAAAATTTATAATAAAAAACATTAAAACAACTATTGGGAAATTGCAATGGGTAAATTTGGACAACCTTAAAGTTGATATTATCAAACAAAGCTATACCGTGCACATATTTAGGAACAATATTTAAAAAAACTATTGAACTTTTAAGGAAACCATAAGAAGTAACTATTGGAATAAACTAGTGGAAGAAATTTTTGAATGAAACTATAGGAAGAAGCTACTGGAATATACTTTTTAATAATATACAGCAGTGTGGCAAGCTTTTTTTTTTCTGAATCGCTAATTTTAACGTTTAAATATATATATATCTAAATAAAGGTGTGAATCCAGATGTGCATAGTCGAAAACTTGCTGTATAAAACAGTTCCTGTCATCTCAACAACTCATCATCATTAACAGTTTCCAGCCTGGGACCGTATCGGTTTTAGTAAAATGCCTCCATATTCCTCTATTCTTCTAACATTCTTCTCCGTTAATTTCTTCCATTCTTCTCTTCCCACTTGAACATTTTTTGCTATCTTCTTCTCCCATCTCTTTCTGCCTTCCATTGTGGTATTTTTCCTACATACTTCATTTACATAGTTTCCTTTAGCATCCTCTCCTTCTCCCTCCTCATTAAATGTCCAAACCATCTCAGTCTTGCTTACTCTACTATCTCATGTACTCCCCGTACCCCCACTCGCTTCCGGATAACTTCATTCCTAATCTGGTTCCTCCTCGTGACAGCTAACATAATTCTCACAAACATCATTCCTATGACCTCCACGTTCCTATCTCAATAAATGTATGTATATAATATTAATATTTTTGCTTTTGTACTGGTTCTAAATATATTTTAGATTTTCGGCCCTCTATGTTCAGTAGACTATAATGCATATCGGCCCATGATCCATGAAGTGTCGGTCCATACTAATATACAACATTGACTTGCTAATCATTCATATGTGTGTATGTTTTCTTCTAGGTTTTGGATTTTGAGCTCACTGAAGCAGAAATGTATGAAATGAGTTTGTTAGACCGTGGGAAAAAGGGCAGTATTAACTTTGACATTGCAAGTGAGAGGTAATCCCTCCATGTAGTTCCTTAGAATTATTTACATTATAAAGTGTTTTTACTTTGTATGTTTTAGAATACATTTATTAGTTTTTATACTTGCACTGCATTTTACCACCTTATTAGGCCCAGTTACCCAAATGGCATATAAATTAATGAGATAAGAGTTTTAAGAAAATATACCCACATTTTTATGGAGGGATGATGGTAAACCATTTAGGAAAATAACTATTTATTTCACCTAATGTTTCAAGGCCAGAAAATTCGACTATACAATATTCTGTACTTTGTTTTAATGAAATATATTTTGTTCAATCTGTTTTCAGATTTGGAAAACATCCTGAAAACCCCTATCATGCTCCATACTAAGCACTATAACACTTATTTAAACATAGAAAATATAATTTTGTGACAGGGCATAGGTTTTATTTAGATAGTCGACATTTTATTCCTAGGCCCATCATCAAATATACAGACAAGACCAATAGAATCTGCAATCTGCAACACTTTTTCTTTAAAAATGACATATAGATGTTTGCCCTGTCTGTTGAAAGGGAAATGGACTATAAACCTTTGCTAATTCTAGAATTTCAGTTTTGAGTTGCCCACGAAATTTTTCTTAATAACTCAAACATATTCCTGACCAAATATCATGATTTAGAAAATTTTCGAATTGAATATTTTGAAATGTATGTTTCAAATTGAGTCCAGATGTATTATTTCATAGTGAATTTGTTTCGAATAAAATTATATTTTATAATAATTTTTGTTTCAAATCGAATCTAATTGAATGTAATACTAAACTACATGTTTTTTATCCAATAAAAATCACGTACTAATTACGCTAATGGGCTAGGAATTGGGAAGGTTGAATACATAGGAAGTGAACCCGCATTTGCGTAGATGGAGAGAGGAAAACCATTTAGGAAAAACCACCCCAGTTCACCCGAGCGAGATTCGAACCTCAATCTCCCCATCATCGGCAGTCTAGATCAACATGAAACTAGCGCGTTAGCTAGCTACGCCACTGAGGCGGGTCTAAATTAATCTGTAGACAGCTCGGATGGGCTCTAATATACGTATCATTAGTATTTTTATTTATAAAATTAGTAAAACTTACTTTCAAAATACCAAAGATTTGTCCATAGCTTACACACTTAGTGCCGTCTCCTTGAGCTAAGTTTTTTTTAAACTAGCGTTAAAATGTGGTACAATATGTGATGTCGTAATTCTGGGGAAAATGCAAACATATGTTTTGCATTATATTCGTACACTTGGCTTACACTGAAATGTAGCGCCAGAGGAAGACGTCCTACCATCTGAGCTAAAGAGAGAGCTCTAATGAGGAAGAATAGGGTGTGTCAAAATAAAATACGGTAAAACATCGTTGGTCCGAACCCCAGTAGTATAAAATTCCGAATAATCAAAACAAGATTTTCAAAAACTTGAGTGAAAATATCTGAGTCGAATGAAATAGGTTTTATTGATAAACAGAGACCGTATTTGTATGATGTTATCTTTATTTTGGCACGTCCCAAACAATGCTCGTGTTTATATAGATTCTATTCCCTATCACCTGGTTATGGAAAAGTTTTTAGGTAATTATTTGATGTTTTTTCGTTATTTTATATTTTTTGGCTTGTTTTTTTCCGTCCTTTTTTTAAAACTTTTTATGCATTTATGTGAATAAGTATATTTTTAAATACTCATCATCATCATCATCATCGAATATTTCCAGCCTTTGGCCGGGACAGTTTAGTAAAATCTCTATCCTCTCTTTTCTTCCACCATTCTTCCTCCTTTAATTGCTTCCATTCTTCTCCTTTCACTTGCAAACTATCTGCTATCTGCTCCTCCCATCTTTTTCTTGGCCTCCTTTGAGATCTTTTTCCTACATACTTTATTTTCAACAATTTCTTTGGAATCCTCTCTTTTTCCCTCCTCATTACATGTCCATACCATCTCAGTATAGCTTCCTCTACTATCTCGTGTACTCCAACATCCTCATTACATGCTCATACCATCTCAGTCTTGGTTTTTCTAATATCTCATGTACTCTCACTCTTTCCCAGGTAACTTAATTTTTAATCTTGTTTCTCCTCGTGACAGCTAACATGCTCCTCACAAACTTCATTCCCATGGCCTCCACTTCTCTAGTATATCTTACATTCAATGTCCATGTTTCTGCTGCATATGTGATAATAGGAACAACGTATGCTCCATACAACACTTCCTTACACTTCAAGAGCACTTCTCTTCTCCATAGCAGGTCTCTTACACACTTATATAACAACTCTCCCTGCTGTCCTCTTTTCATTAGATCCTCTTTACTACCACCTTTATCCTCAATCATGTTTCCAATATATTTTATGTTATTTACTTTTCTCAGCTCTATTCCATCCAGCCTTATATCTTTATTAGGTCTTATCCTCTTTCTTATCACTACCATCACTTCACACTTTGTCGTGCTAAATTTCATTCCACACTCTTT
>CABFWB010002802.1:34056-47317 GCA_902151455.1 Timema bartmani
GGTGACCTGGTGGTCTAGGGGTAAAGTGTCAGACTTCTATGCTGAGGTCCGGGGTTCAATCCCAGGTCCCGGCACGGATTTATCTGATTGCCAAACCCTTCCTTCACCTCTGACAAGACGTGTATTAATCACAACTTGTGAATGTGAGGAATGCCAGGCCTCCACCGTGGTTCGGATTCCACGTTAAGCTGTAGGTCCTCCATTTCATCTCACAATCACCTTACCATTTCACATTAGCGTAAGTGCGTATAATCCGAACGGGTAGTAAGACGCGGTGCTAATAATAATAATAATATAATGGTGTCTGTATGTAAGTATGTAAGTATGTGTGTATGTGTATATATATATATATATATATCCAGATGATTTTCAATTCTTGGTCTGGTCTTAAAAAAAGTTTTAAATAATCTATAAGGGGGACATAAATCTTATAAACTTGGATTATTTAATAGTAAATAGCTGATACGTTACATTTCAAAGAGTGTGAATATCCAATATTTTCAATTTCGAATCAAATAATACTATTTGCTTACTAACTCAAAGAGATTTTTAATAATTAATAAATTGATTATTTTATTATGTTAATGCTAGAATTGAATCCAAATAGCCCATAGTATTTAATAAAGGAAGATTTTCGAATCAAATCCCATTCAAATAATATAATAAGTATTTTTTTCCAATATTAGAAAAAGTGTTTTTTCGATTATTTTAAGTCTTAAGCTGGAGGTATATTAATAGTTATTCTTTAAAATATCAATATTATTTCACGCTCCAAACCAAAACGCTCAGCTAATTTACAAAATAACTAGGTATAATATATAAAATAATCAAATACTCACTTTAATATTAATATACATGAGACATCTAAATATGAGTTTTAATCTCATATAGGTAATTAGATACAATATGTTTCTCATGAAGATATTTGTGATAGGATTGGAAAGGTTATGGATGTAATTAATTAAGTGCAAGGTTTGGACCTTATTTAATTTATTTTTTCCAGATAATTTGGGAAATAACTCAATATATGAACTGTAAAGCTTCTAAACTAAAGAGTGTTTGATAAATAAACAACTATTATACAAATGTTGAACACAAGTATAGCAATATAAAGTCATATTATATATTCAACTTTATTGATAAACTGTATTCTTAAATAATTAAGTTTGTTTTGTTGTATAATCATTAGTATGGCTCATTATAAGCAAATTCTGGATGATTCACTGTCCTGAAAAGAGAACAATAAGGTTTATTTAATAATTGGATAGTTGGATAAAAATAAATTAAAACTTATTAATAAAGTTTGCATTTACTATGCCACTTGTTTTTTTTAAAGAAATCTTAAAATAAGTGATAGTAATTTAAAACTTTCATTTGAATTAAATAAGTTGACTTCTCAAACAGTTGTTCTTTTTTATTCTTAAAATGTAGTGAAAATGGTTAGGCCTACTAGCCACAAACCAAGATTGTAAGAATGTACCAATTTTATTTTGAAGAATGTCAGATTGTCTTATAAAATATCTTCACTTCCAAAAATTAACTCCGGACTCCAAAGTCAATTGGACGTGTTAAATACATGCATATTTCTACCACAATTTTAAACTGTTAAATGCCTACCTTCTTTTCATTTATTTATTAGCTTAACATGTCTTATGGCTAACTTTAATTAATATTTACTCAATTATGTTCTGACATTTTCTTATATTATCATCACTAAAGAATATCTAATACCAATTTAAGCACAACTGCTTTAGTTCAAATCTTATTTTATTCCCAATATTACATGCTTTTAGAAAATTAGAATTTTCAACTTTCATTATAACTAATATTTTGTCTTAAAATTATAACTAATTTTATAACCATTAAGGTTTTGATATACTTGTATTGTTTAGTTTATTTCATAACAATTTAATACACACTTTTTTTAACGTAAGCTTAGTTCCTTAAATATCATGTCACTTCTTAGTATAATATCTGTTTCTTCCTTGCTTATTATAATATTATATCTTCTTATTACAACCATAATAATAATAATAATAATAAAAAAAATAATAATAATAAAAATAATAATAATAATATTGATAATATAATAATAATAATAATGATAATATAATAATAATAATAATAATAATAATGATAATATAATAATAATATAATAATAATAATTATTATTATTAATTATTATTATACTTTCATGATTTATTATTATTATTATTATTATTATTATTATTATTATTATTATTATTATTAGTCCCGTGTCTTACTACCCGTTCGGGCTATACGCAATTAAGCTAATGTGTAATGGTAGGGTGATTGTGAGATGAAATGGAGGACCTACAGTGTAACGTGGGATCCGAGCCACGGTGAAGGCCTGGCATTCCTCACATTGACAAGTTATGATTAATACACTTCTTTTCAGAGGTGATGAAAGGGTTTGGCAATCAGATAAGCCTGTGCTGGGACCGAGGATTGAACCCCGCCCCCCCGGCACAGAAGTCTGACACCTTACCCCTAGACCGCCAGGTCACCTATAGTTAATATTATTAAAATTACATATTTGTGCCACGATTTTAAATTGTTAAATGTTCGCATAATTCTGGCATGATTTTAAAGTGTTAAATGCTTACATAATTCTGGCATGATTTTAAAGTGTTAAATGCTTGCATAATTCTGGCATGATTTTAAAGTGTTAAATGCTTATATAATTCTGGCATGATTTTAAATTGTTAAATGCTTACATAATTCTGGCATGATTTTAAAGTGTTAAATGCTTGCATAATTCTGTCAGGATTTTAAAGTGTTAAATGCTTGCATAATTCTGGCATGATTTTAAAGTGTTAAATGCTTGCATAATTCTGGCATGATTTTAAAGTGGTGCTCGCATAGTTCTTCCCCAATTTAAAATGTTGTATTGTATTTAATTTTTTAAGTATTATTATTATTATTATAATGTGTACACCAAACTGGTTTTAATGAAGTTAAGTTATAAATAAAATTATAGACTAGTTTAAATACTTACCATTTAAAACTAAATACGCGACTACTTGGTCCTTTATCCAGTCTGCAAATTTCATCCATATCACTTTCATCAAGTTCAAAGTCAAAAACCTATGAAATAAAAAATAAATATTATTTATATATGCATTTATTTGTAGAGCTGTAACAAAACTGTCAACTAATTTAATGTAATTTATGATAAATGTTATGCTTAGTGTTAAAATAAATAAGTACAAAATATTATCATCAGCATGAACATAAAATGTTTCCAGCCTGTGACCAGGTCAGTTGAGTAAAATGCCTCCATCTTCCTCTTTCCTTCCACCATTATTCCTCCTTTAATTGTTTCCATTCTTCTCCTTTCACTGGCATCCTCTCTTTCTCCATCCTCATTACATGCCCATACCATCTCAGTCTTAGTTCCTCTACTATCTCATGTACTCCCACATCCTCATTACATGCCCATACCATCTCAGTCTTAGTTCCTCTACTATCTCATGTACTCCAACATCCTCATTACATGCTCATACCATCTCAGTCTTAGTTCCTCTACTATCTCATGTACTCCCACATCCTCATTACATGCCCATACCATCTCAGTCTTGCTTCCTCTACTATCTCATGTACTCCAACATCCTCATTACATGCCCATACCATCTCAGTCTTGCTTCCTCTACTATCTCATGTACTCCAACATCCTCATTACATGCCCATACCATCTCAGTCTTGCTTCCTCTACTATCTCATGTACTCCAACATCCTCATTACATGCCCATACCATCTCAGTCTTGCTTCCTCTACTATCTCATGTACTCCAACATCCTCATTACATGCCCATACCATCTCAGTCTTGCTTCCTCTACTATCTCATGTACTCCAACATCCTCATTACATGCCCATACCATCTCAGTCTTGCTTCCTCTACTATCTCATGTACTCCAACATCCTCATTACATGCCCATACCATCTCAGTCTTGCTTCCTCTACTATCTCATGTACTCCAACATCCTCATTACATGCCCATACCATCTCAGTCTTGCTTCCTCTACTATCTCATGTACTCCAACATCCTCATTACATGCCCATACCATCTCAGTCTTGCTTCCTCTACTATCTCATGTACTCCAACATCCTCATTACATGCCCATACCATCTCAGTCTTAGTTCCTCTATTATCTCATGTACTCCAACATCCTCATTACATGCCCATACCATCTCAGTCTTGGTTCCTCTATTATCTCATGTACTCCCTGTACCCCCACTCTTTCCCAGATAACTTTATTCTTATCTTGTTTCTCCTCACACGTTCCTCACAAACTTCATTCATACGACCTCCACTAGTATATCTTACATTCAATGTCCATGTTTCTGTTGCATACATGACAATAGGTACAAAGTACTCCGTGTACAACACTTTCTTCTCAATAGCAGGTCTCTTATAGGCTACACCTATAGAACAACACTCTCTCTGCTTCCCACTTCTAATTAGATCCTCTCTACTTTCTTCTTTCACCTCAACTACGTACGTTTCCAAGATATTTTACATTCTGCACTTTTCTCAGCTCTACTCCATCCAACCTTATAGCTTTAACCTCCTCCTTGTCATTACCATCACTTCACACTTTGCCATGTTAAATTTCATTCCACATTCCTCATTCCATTCTTGTAGTTGTTCCTGTCCTTTTCCTTCCCCTCTCCCCATTCCATTACAAACATCATGGATTTCATTCTTTCCTCCCCGAGTTTTCCTGACACTTTATTCATCACCATTTCCATTATCATTACAAATAGCAGTGGTGAGAGGGGACTCCCCTGCTTCACTATTCTTTATTGGGAACTACTACGTCCTCCCACTCTGTCTTGACACAACAAACCAAAGTACAAAATATGATTATACTAATAATAATAATTGTAAGAATACGGTAACTAAATATGACTAGATAATATTTATTAAAATAGTCTGAGACGATGCATTTGTAAAACTTAGACAAAAACAAACGTTATAAATATCTTATACATTATGTAAAATTTTATCGCAATTGTTTCACAACATGATTTAATGTACAACTTCATAGAAAATGTGCTTATAAATAAATAATAACATAATATATTAGCTTTTCCTTTCCATATGATGTTAAAGTAGAATATATTATTGACGAAACACTTGATGCATAAATTATACTTAGCAACATTATAAATGTCCAAAAAAAATTGTTTGAAATATAATTATAGATTATTGCACATTATGTGCTGATATGAAATTATTAGATAGACTGCAGATCATTAAAATAAAAGTTATTTGACTTTTAACTATGTGGACATCAGTGATAAACGCCGGTTACCTTCAAAGATTATAATTTGAATAATTACACTTTGGTTCTTCCTGATAGCCTACATCCTAATGCAGCGGTTATCAACATTTTTTCGCTTGAATACTTCTTGGCAGCACATTTACATACATTGTTCTTTTAATAATAGCAAACTCTTTAATTACTACAGAAGTAGTTATTTCTGATTTGTTTGCTGCAACTGAAAATAAATGGGCTAATAATGGGGTTAAAAAACAATATAATAATAAAGGGAATAAAAAGTGAATATATTTTTACATTAAAAAAGCAAAAGTTACAATAGAAACTAAAATACTTAATTTATTTATTAATTTAATAATAATTATGATAACTATTTTATGTTTGAAATTGAATTAATTTTTTCAAGGTCAAATATAAAAGAAAACCCGCACCACCTCTCAACATATCGTTGAGTTAATTTCATATCTTTTGGCTGATGTTTTGTTTTACTTACACTGCTGGCCTGTGTAGCACTTTCCGCCACTATTCGAATATGTTCACGTACCCTCAAATGTCCTGGCACGTATACTTGTGGGTACGCGTACCCCACGTTGATAACCGCTGTCCTATTAGAACCAAGCAAGGTAAGCTTGCTACCTTTCAGGGTATATAAAACCTACTGTTAATGAACAGTAGAATGATACATAGCGTTCACACGTCTTCTTTTGATATTATTTTCCATTTGTTAAAATACTCCTTTTATAAGCACCGCGTTTTACTACCCGTTTGGGTTGTATGCTTGTTGAAATACTAGACGTATTTAAATTCACCATGTTTCAGAACACACATTTTAGAATAAAAACTACATGCATTTAAACTATAGAAAAAACTATTATAACATTTTAGATTTCTATGTTTTAATCCAACTGGAAACAAAAAATATTAAAATAAATTAAATTAGTTTTAATTCAAATATTAAAATTAAGCTTAGCTCATGTGCTGATTGTAAAATTAAGGCAAAATCATGTGGTTTATATGTTGACTAAATATTTAAATTTATTGTATTGCTTAAAACATTTAGAATGGAGGGGGCAGTTGACCAAAAAGGGTTTTGGGGAACTTAGGCCCCCCCCCCCCCCCAAACCTCCAAAATCTAAGGAGTTACTAGAGTCCTCCTCCAGAAAACGTTTGACAATTGAATGCCTGCTATTGGAATGGCCCTCAAATGGAATTTATTTGAAAGTTCTTCTTTTCTAGAAAATATTAGAAGTGATATTACGTGTCTATTTTTTTTTAAATTTTGATGCCCATAGAAGATATATAGAATTGTCTTCGCCTCATTTTTTAAAATTTTAATTTCATGCCTTTAGAAGCTATTTGGAGATTTTTTTTATCATATCTTACTCGAAAATAGAAATCGAAGTGAAATAAACCAAGAGTGTTACAAATTTATTCCTGAAACCACCTCCCCTGTTTGTGCCATCTTTATTAAAGAAGTGCTCAGTACAAATGTTCAAACTTGGAAGGAGCAGGTGCTATGTAATATTTTAAATATTAAAAATAAATGTGTAAGACTTAAGAATTTAATCTCTGCCCTCAAATACCATGAAAGTAAATTCCAGATAGCTTCTAGAGGAATTTAATGTCCGTGACTTTTCTTCTCCTACAGTAGGTGGGGGTTGTGCCCCCCCAAGCCTCCCCTGAAATTTTGTCCTGGCTATGCCCTTGCCTGCAATGGTGGTCAAACAGTCCAGGGTGTAATGCTAGCAATATATGTGAAAGATAAAAATTATAAATGTACACAATCCTAAGTTTCTGAAAGTATAAGTGCAAAGTCCAGTTCTCTATGTGCCTTGATCTTGGAACTAAGCACAGCACTGGTCACGTTGTCTAAAGCGTCACACTTTCAGTAAAAATAATAAGGCTTCCTTATATATGTAAGGTATAGGGGGCGAGGGAGCAGATTTCTCACTAAGGTTTTTTTGCCTATAGGACTTAGCATAATTCAACAATTGAAAAAATAATCATGAATTGTGAAAGAACAGTCATTTAAGAACTAGAATATATGTTAGAACCAGGGGGAATTTATGTATTTATAATAATAATGGAAAATGTGTACTCTTGGACACATTCGTGTAAGAGGACGCAAAGCATTGTCCAAAAGTAATCATGCATATGATATTAGTTATATTAAGTAAATAAATGGTACTGAGCCCCGCACGGACTTTCTCACTCCATTGTTTAAAAATGGAGATATTTACTCAAAACTCGTAATATTTGTGGAACGAAATAATATACACTAGCAAACCCGAGCAAAAATTTCGTTAGACTTAAGTTAAACATTTTTTGACTCCCGAATTTAAATTTTATAATTTACTTTTCAAAGAATTAAAGTACTCACTAGTATGTTTGGACCAAAAAAAAGAGATCGATATTGTGTCCACAAGGGTCAATACTTTGTATTAATATTCTAAATTCCGGTTGAAAATTTTTGACATTTTTTAGTGGCTGTACATCTTATGGTTATCGCATTTTAATTAAATTCCCCATTTATAATATTAGACCAATAAAAAAGGTAAATATTGACTATTGAGTCTAAAATGATAGAGATAGATCATTCCTGTACAAACATTTCCCCTAAGAGGTTAAAGAAAACTGAACATAAACTTTTTTAGAGACTTTACTTATTTACTTACTCTATGGCATTAATAAATTCATTGCGTTAAAACTTAAGTAGTATCTCTGTACAACTAAAGCTCACAAAATTGTATCAATATATTTGCCAATATCTCCGAAACTACTGGTTTTATAAAGATATATTTCAAATAAAATCTTTTTATTTTTAATAGTACTATAGTTTTTCAATGGTAAGTTATTTAGTATCTTAAATAGTTGGTGAGATAATGAAATTTTCGCTTATGTAAAGTACCCTAAATTCATTTTCATGGGGAAATGAAAATAGCCAGTTTATTTATAATCTTTATCAACGCCTAGATAGGAATTTTAATCAAAATCGTTTGACCCGATTTTGAGATAATGGATTTTTTTACTTTTCTCCCTTTATTAAATTAGCTACTCTTAATTTTAGGGTTAAACAGACACACAGACGGCATTGCAAAAACAACTTTCTAGAGTTCGGGGGGTAATGAGACGTCGACATCCATCAACATCTCGGGTTAGATTTTTTTTTTTACGGTCACAATACTTTATCTACCTATAAGATGGCGAAAAAGTAAACAGCGTAAAACAGCATATACAAATAAGTACATATTAATAAAATAAAATTATAAATATCAATTAAATTACAAAGCTTTATTTTTGTTTATGATTTCTTAGGCTCATGTAAAAATATACAAACAGGGTTGTGCTCAACAACCCCCTAGCAGAAGTCACAGACGAAAGATCCCTCGTAGGATGAACACCTTTCATGCCACCATTCTGAACAGTCATCATCATCATCATAGCATGTGTCACCACAGCCGGGATAGGAAATATCTTCAACTTCAATAACATTAGAAGTTGAAGTTGAAGGGTTGTCACTTGCTCTATCCAATTTAAGTTTTATTTTGGCCGTAGTTTTCTTTTCCATATTTTTCCTCTGTTCCTTCTCAGCTCTTATCTTCACCTTTTCTTCTTTCATACGCAGTTCTTCCTCTCTTTGCCTTCGTTTCTCCAGAAGTGCATTTTTGTTTGGTGACCCCGATAGTATATCGGACTTCTGTCCCTCTCTCTCTTGATTTCGTTCTGGTATTTTGGCAGAGGGTGGAAATCATTAATATGGACCCTTTCATGTTGTTCTACAACTACACCCTCTTCTAATATTCTACCTCGTCTTCATTGTCTGATATATCATTGATTACGTTGTGATTCAATGAAGAATACGCCCAAGAGTACG
Organism: Timema bartmani; assembly: GCA_902151455.1. Taxonomy (NCBI): domain Eukaryota; kingdom Metazoa; phylum Arthropoda; class Insecta; order Phasmatodea; family Timematidae; genus Timema; species Timema bartmani. The sequence goes on from CABFWB010002802.1 coordinate 43,237, forward strand.
CACCTTTAAATTTTGTGCGTACTCTTACATTATCTATGAAGTGTTTAGCAAAAACCATCATAGATGGCAGTCCTTTTATCACTTGAAGACTGCCCCTAAATTATTGTTTACTAGACGAACACCAAATTGCAATTATATAACCATAATTCGTGTTAATCATAATTTTTAAAAGTTAGGTCAAAATTACAGTCAAAAGTATCGAAAGATAGTTTTTACCTGTAAATCCCAGCGAAATACACAGACAGACACACAAACTAAAGCGTTTAGAGAACTTGGTAACTGACTTGTACAAATGTACCGCCAAACTACCCTCAGTATTACCAACCAATGAAATAAATTACTGCATACTCTTTCCCCCCTATACCTTATTATTACTATACGAAATTTTATTATTCTATTTTTCTTAGTTTTCAATCTATCCAAAGAGATAGTCAGTCTAAGACGTCACCATCACCAAATCCAAACGTCTTGAGAGTTCTTAAACTACAAGCTATATTAATTTTTGTACCTAATTATGGTAACCCCCCCAAGACGACTTATACCCTGACATCTGAATGGGAGATCATTTTAAGTCCGGAATTAACTGCCTCAGGAAGTGTCATACTATATAGTTATACCGGTCTNTCCAGTACTGAAAAAGCTACTGCTCTTTAATTGTCTCTCTGAGTAACCTTTTATGAAAATTTAGCAGATACTACCGAGAGTGTTTTCTAGTTTCCCAACCCACAGGGTATAAATTAACTATATTTAATGTATTCTATTTATATCTAAGGAATGCATGTGGAAAAACTCATATGAACAGAGTTAGTAATGAATGGGGGTTATAGGAATGCGGTTTGAAAGGGAATCCAATAAGTCAGTGTGAAAGAAGCGTCTTACGTTGGTTTGGGCGTGTTGAGAGTTGATCGAGGGACGAAGCAAATATATGAAGGTAGAGTGTGTGGATCAAAAGTAAGGGCTAGTCCATGTAAGGCATGTTCAGATGTTGTAGACGAATGTGTAAAACGAGAGAAACATTGATGGTTTTAAGAACAAAAGAGCATGGATGTTGTATGGATGTTGTTGAAGGGAAGGGAGTATGCAAGGATTGAGCTATAGGTACAGTTTCAGGATCGGCGTGATGAGGTATGTATGTAATATATTTACCTGGAGGTTCTCCTTGATCCTGTTGGGAGTCTTACTCTTAGGAATAGCAACTATTCCTCTCTGTATGATCCACCTGAGAAGAACTTGGGCTGGAGTCTTGTTATGTTTCTTAGCAATCTTCACTATCACTGGATCACTCAGAGGACTCGTTATCAAACTACGTAACAAAAACGATTTAAAGTGATTTAACTTTAGTAAGAAAAACAGTGGCGGCTCGTGTATTGTTGCCAGGTAAATCAATGCTTGACGGGACTGTTATAGTAAATTGTTTCCTCCCATTTACTATCAAAACTGTCCTTTATAATTAATAAACACACATTATAAATGAGTTAGTAGTTCTGTGAATAGTAAATTGCGCCCCCTAAATGTTCTTATCGTTACTACAGTCTTAATATTACTCTTTGGAGTTCAAGTTTAAATATCTCCTATAATTTCTCCTTGGATCTGAAGTGGATATTTTTCGGTGAGCAAATTAGACAGAACACAAATGAATAGGTCTATTATACTCAATAGTGCATTACTGCATTATAACAATATAGAATAACGTTGTTCACGCAGTTTAAGAAATCAACCTCTCAATATAGGTCGAAATTAAAAAATTATTCCCTAAGTACTCGATCAAGTGCTTAAAATTTTAAATTAAAATCACTTGAGCTGAGTTATTAAATGAAAACCTTTTGAGCATCCACCATATTGAAACAAATAGCCAGATTGTAAAACTATGTATATAGGTATTTTTTTCTAGGTTCAAAGAATATCCTGGCCAAATATCGTTAAAATTGGACCACCCATTTGGCAGTTATCATGGAACGAAGGATTTTTGAGTGACCACCATTTTGATGTGGATATCCGGATCTGAAAGTCATATACATGCGTCGTTCGACCTATGCTTAAAGAATGTCCCTACCAAATTTCGTCAAAATTACCACGTATTTGACATTTATCGCGAAACAAAAACTCGGCAGAACAGACAGAAATATGAAATTCAAAGTGTTAAAGTTAAAAGAAAACCTCAATACTCTCGGCCAATAGATAAACATTATTATGTGTAGAGTTGTTTGAACAAATAGTGTGTTTCGTCAAGACTGTCTTGACGCTGGCAACAACTAACGAGCAACCACACGAAAATAAAACCATAAATACCCTCTTGATGTACGGTTCCATCAAGGCTCTTTTTTTCTCTTAGCCCATGATCTGTCATTTAAAAAATGAACACAAGGTTCCCTTTATTGAACTTTATGGGATAAAAAAATTATCTTCCCCTTAAGGATATCTATGAGCTGTCAGTGTCTAGTACTAATATTGGGACTTATGTATGTTACAGTTCCCTCGTAATAATCAAATCCTGAGTCAGACAAGTTATTCAGAGCAATCCACAATGAGTTTACACGAATGTTTTGAAAGTCAGCCTTGCTTGGAAACGAGGACATGGGGGCTTTATTTTCTGAAAGCCTTTTGATAGTGTTAAGAGGTTTTTGACGGTTGACGGCAAGAAGGTAGGACTTATGTAGTTCTTGTCCAGGACGTCGTGGTTAAGAGATGTATTCAAGGACTGTTTGCTAGACTGACTGTATTGGTCTATAACGTCTGTGGTATTTTACCAATTAACTACCTACATCACATTATGTAATTTAGTCTATAAAAATCCACCAAAACAATGAGTTTTACTATTTAAAACGCTCCTACCCGACAATCCCCACCATTTGATAGGCTATCCTGACAGATTGACAGATAGATCATTGCTGAGGGGGACGGACGGGCAGCGACAAGAGGATATAACTTACGATTCATTTTGTCGCATTTTTTTAAATACTTCAGGTAACCCTGGAGATCCTATTGGAGCGTAAGCGCAGATCGTGATGTCGAGGGCCTTGCAGAACGCTGTCAGCTCCCTCTGTTGGAAGTACACGTTCAGCTCCACCTGGAGGTTGGCGGGTTTGATTCTGGCAGAGCTCCAGATGCGTTTGATCTGGCGAGCGTTGAAGTTGGACAGACCGATGGCCTTCGCCCTCCCTGCGTCCACCTGTGCCTCCATACCCTGAAATGAATCGAAGATTAAGATTTAAATATAAACCTACATTACTCTCACCAACTCACTAAATGAATAAATTTATACTAGAAAATATATAATTTAATTCCAATTAGAGTGAGGGTTTTTAAATTTTATATTTGTGTCAGAGACAATTTTATTGGTGATTTGTACCGTAATTACTAAATTAACGTAATTTAAGCTCAACAAAAAATAGAATTCAATGCATATACCGATATTTATATTAAAAAAAAAATATAGTCTATTACTTTTAAAATGTGTAATGGGATGAGTTATAGAATAATTAGATTTTGAAACTATTTCATTGGAACTTTTTTTGTGGTTACAATTATAATGAATTATACAAGTAATATAGATAGTAACGATGTGTGAAAAAAAATTTATATAAGTTTTAATATGTGATTATGCCTCCTTTGATTTGCAGTTTGATATTCTGAAGAAATTGCATGCCAAATATGAAGTAAAATTCAAAAGTCGATAAATAATCAGCTTTAAAAATACCTTTACTAATATTAAGTTATATTTTAAGTGCCTAATACTTATAAAAGGAGTAAACAAAAGTAAAATTGCAATTGTCTACTTTTAGTATTGAATAAAAACAAAACCCAAACCTTTAGCTGAGTGGTCTGATACCTTAAATTTGCAATGTACTTGTTGGTCACTAACAAAAAGGACAGTATTCTGAAAATTGAAAAATGACACCTGGACACGGGAATCGAACCCGGGACCTCTGGCTTAGTACACCAATGCTCTAACCACTGAGCTATCCATTATTCGTCCCGAGCCCTGGGTCATTCTTCACTCATATTTTAAGGCAGAGTCTATGATGGACTGACGGAAATCGTCGGCTACAAGTATGTGATTATATTAATATCACGAGCCATC
>CABFWB010002802.1:47832-58907 GCA_902151455.1 Timema bartmani
CCACTAGATATCATATTCTGAAAATTGAAAAATGACACCTGGACACGGGAATCGAACCCGGGACCTCTGGCTTAGTACACCAATGCTCTGACCACTGAGCTATCCAGGATTCGTCCCGTGCCCAGGGTCAATGGCAGCAAAAAGCCAACTACTGAGTCGAAGATGACTGCGTTATCCGATGGCTCGTGATAGTAATATAATCACATATTTGTAGCCGACGATTTCCACCAGTCCATCATAGACTCTGCCTTAAAATATGAGTGAAGAATGACCCTGGGCACGGGACGAATCCTGGATAGCTCAGTGGTTAGAGCATTGGTGTACTAAACCAGAGGTCCCAGGTTCGATTCCCGTGTCCAGGTGTCATTTTTCAATTTTCAGAATATTATATCTAGATGGTGTAATTCCCATTAATAAGCATAAATAATAGCTCTGGCTATTAATTCTTAAAAAGGACAGTGTTTGACTCCAATCTTGGATAGTAGTTTTGTACATGTGATTTTAACGGTTATTTCCTCAACTCTTCACGCTAAGGGGGGTGTTGTTCATCTCAAATTCTATCCTCATTCATACATATTTGATAATAAATAGCCTTTGTGTCGAACCTAGCATTAAAATCTCAATATATTTATTCATACGTAAACTGGTGTACCTTCCATAGACTAACGTGGTCCGTTTTCATGTCCAGGAGGGGGTTCCCTTTCTCGTCTAAAGGTCTGATTTCATCCCCCCTCTCCTGTAACCCTATAGCCCCGTGGATAAGGTACAGGTCCACGTAGCTTAGCTGAAGAGCTTCCAAAGATCGCTTCAGATATTTCTCCACCCTCTCGAAGCTGTTGCCTACGTGTGGGAGCTGCAGTCAATAAAACATTAGCACTTCAGACTTGTTATGAAACATTGTTTAGATTTGAAGATCACGTTAGAAAGTAACTGACATCTTAATCAGTTTCTCACTTATGATTAACAATGATTCAGGGTGTGGAGACAGCTTTGGTTCAGGTGAGAGGATAGGGGTTGTTAATAAGTAAATAATATAAACCGGTCTTTATTTTTAATTGGGAGGGGGTGAGGAGAGAAGGGATTACTCAAAGTCCTAAGTAAAACTTAAGGCCGTATTACACGTAGCAGGTTGCAGCGCTGCTTTCTGACGTCGTTTTGCAGCGCTGCGAGCTGACAAATCTGGGTTACCTATTACACACAAGCTGCATTCTGACGAATGATCATCTTGCCACTCAGTGGAGACTTTAGAGAGTCCCGTATTTTCTTCGCTTCTTTCCTCCAGGAGGTTCGTAATGAATTCATTTTATTAATTACTGATCCTCTTGTGATGTATTTGTCAACCTCTTGAAATTTTGCTACCAATTCCCCCAAAGCCTTCTCTTTACTCAAACGATCTAGGTATTCATCACCTTTAACTTTCCACAAACATGGCATTGTTCGGTACAATTCAATCAATTCTGTCAAAAACTCTTTGCTATAGTTTCTTATGTCTGTCATAATGTCCCGAACGACGAGAATAAACACTTGAAAATATAAACACAGCGAACGTTGTCCACACGAACGAAACTGTTGAGAAAATGGCGATCCTCTGGTCTGGTACTACCTTATCTCGACCAGGTGCACGCATGCGCAGTATAACATTTGACAAGTTGGAAGCGCAGAAAGCGATTACACGGCGCAGAAAGCAGTCGTCCGATCAGAAAATATCAAACTCGTTTGATATTTGCGCTGCCAGCTTTCTGATACGCGCACCGATCATTTAGGTATATTACATGATCATCTTGCAGCGCTGCAAAACGACGTCAGAAAGCAGCGCTGCAACCTGATACGTGTAATACGGCCTATACGAAGAAGTGGTGGCGTGTTGGGGATTGTGTCTATGAGTTTTGTGAACATTGGGATTTGTGATCTTTAGAGCTTTTATCTTGGATTTAACGTTCAGCTACCTGTCCTATTTCCTGCATTTGGATAGCTAGGTTTTGTAGATTAGTTTGAGTAAAATACATTACAATTTTAATGGCGATGGCAAGCTCCACAGTAAAATAAGTTTTTCCACATTTGATGTGTTTGCGAATATATTATTTTGATCAAACAAATCAAACCAAAAGTTGAAATATTACACTGGTTTAAAACAACGGGTCTCTTACAAATAGGAACGCCGTTGCTTTAAGGCGGGGATGTCAGAAACATGAGAAAAGGACAATATTTTTTGAGTTTTTATAGCAAAACATGTTTTGGCCAAAATAAATAAAATATTGCTCCAGTAGAAACATAGAGTTTAATTTCTTCAGATGGTGATATCGACAGCTCTTGAATATCCGTCAAGAGCATAGTGGCATTAAATGACAACCTTTTTAAATGAAGAACAAAATTTTTCATTAAATTCCAAGACATCCTTGACAGATATTCAATAACTGTTGCTATCACCATGGGAAGAACATTAAACTCTCCGTTTGGGTTGATTTATATTGGCAAAAAAAAGTGTTGATGTAAAAATTGCAAGAACATTTATCTTTTATCGCGTTCCCTACATCCCCCTATAAACAAACTTACATTATGAGATTAATAAACTGAAAAATAAACCTGAAAATTTAATATTATCTGAGTTACCACAGACAGGAAGATTCAGGACGAAATTGGACATGAGATATGGAAGAGTGGACTATCCTGTCACATAATTATAGATATAATTTAGCGATGTAATGTAGGAAAAGAGGCCAAAACTTTTTTTGGTACTCCGTCTTACTACCCACTCGGGCTATATGCTTATGTAATTATAACTACAGTCATGGGTTAGGGATGAGGAAGGTTGAGTTTAAAGGAATGTACCCAAATTTATTGGGAAAGAGAGAATAGAAAACAATTTTGGAAAACCACCCTCAATACACCAGACCGGGATCAAACCACTATCTCCTCGTCATCGGCATTCTACTGCGAGAGTAGCGCCTTAGACCATGCGGCCACCAAAGTGGTCCAAAACTTTGTTTTTTTATGCGTATCTTTATCAACCAATATTAACCATCCTGGACATGGACAAGGAGAAATTTAAATAGATTGTAGGCAGCAGAGATGAGGTTTCTGAGAGGTATTGAAACTGCTGCACAAAGAGTGAGGATAAGGAACTAATAAAATTAGGAATAACTTAAAGGCCACACAATTAGAAGAGATGCTGAAGAGAAGAGTAAAAGGTTGCAGGTTAGTGTTAAGGGCATGTGATGATAACGGAGGAGGACCGGATGTCTAAGAAAGTTCTACAAAGTAAACCGAAGGGTATATAAGGAAGACCTATTGAGGGACTGCGGACGAGATGGATGGATCAAACACAGAAGGACAGGAAGGTTAAATGAGTGGACTGGAGACACGTGGTAGAGGAAGAAGCTTTGAGAGATCGACAGGAATGGAAGAGGAGGTACCAGATGACCCGCAGAGGCGGAAACGTCCAGTGATGATGAAAATGAGTTTATTGTCATAATCGTTTTACGTAAGCCACCAAAGTTTTGTGATTAAGTTGAAAGGGTAAGAAAACTATATCTGAACTTCATTAAAGAAACTCTGATATTTTTATTGTTATGGCTAGAACAGACAATTCTTTGAGAGATTCTGTTTGTGGTTTTTGGAACATCAGGGGTGTCAGTGTGTGGAGTATTTTTACCGTCAGGAAGATGCCACCTTAAAGAGTAGATAAGTTTACTCGAATGGCCACGATAAAGATCGCTTTACTTTTGTTAAAATAGTTCAAAGAAGAAATATACCTTAGTAACAATAAAGAGATCTTCTCTCTTTAGCTTTTTAGAGTCGAACCATTTTTTCAACACTTTCCCGATAGCGGCCTCATTTCCGTAGAGAAAGGCTGTGTCGATATGTCTGTAACCGGCCTCCAACGCTGCATTCAGCGCTGTTTCTATCTCTTCATTTGATGCCTTAAACAAGAGAGAGATGTTTTATTATACCAAATTCTACATTCATTATCACGCTATTAATGTAGTTAAATACATTTAGCCTGGACGAGTATTAAAACAAGTAAGGGAAAAAACCCCATACATCATGTAGTTAAAACTTTCCAAACACACAATTTTAGTGGATATATGTACCCAGGTGACAGACTCAGCTGGTCCAGTAAGATAGTGAGGAATATAACAGTTCAAATCGGGATGGGTACAATAAGGAGTTATTTCCTCAATGGTTTCGCCTTCCTCTTTCACCGAGATGAGGATACCTTTCCTTTATTTAACTATACATTCATTATAGCTACTTCATTTACGTAAATACTCGGCATGGAACAGGACCACGAGAAAAAATGTTTGATTTAGATGCATTTACAAGAAAAGGTGAGCCAAGATCGGCAATTAACATTCATCCCAACTAAAGGAACTATTTTTATTTGTCTGTTCAGATCTTAGTTGGAAGCATATCGCTCGTCATAAAAATGACTGACTATTCCTTATAAAAATGTATAGGTGTACCTTATATAGAGTTACCGTATGTTAGTAAAGATAATCCAAGACACTATATGAAAATTAATTTCAATGTTAAGAAATCCTACGACTTATAAATTATGCACACTCCTTCGTGATAAACAAAAGATGGTATTAAGAAATATCAGGAAATCATAGAGCAATAACTAATTCAACAAAATACCCAAAATATTTAAAAGTAGATTGCATTCACATTGAAAAAATCATATTTTAAATAAAAGCTTTTTTATCTTTAATAGTACTAAAATTTTACAATGGTTAGTTATTTTGTATCGCAAATAGTTGCGGAGAAATTACGAAACTTAGAAAATTTCCCTTATGTAAAATACCCTTGGAGTCATTTTCATGAGAAAATGATAATTTCCATCTTATAGTACATTCACGAACTTAGTTTACTTGGATGACAGCTCAAAAAGTTACTATAAATAGTCCCTAATGTATCCCTACGCCAACAGCTGACTTTGGATAACTGTAATGAAAACGTGTGGTTATGTATGAAGGTTATAGTAAACCACAGTAATATAGGTCAATATTATTTATATTTATTTGAGGTCGGGCACAAAGTGTATTTATCGTTTCATTCCACTTTAAAACATTATTATTCACAGCACACTCACAAAAGGTCTAACAAACATAGCTTCAAAATGGCGACCAATGAATTAAACATTGTGTTTGAACATGACGGAAACAAGTTCTTTACATGCATCCATGCAGTGGATAAAAATAGTTTATTCTGTTAAATATTTCAAAATATTATCAAATAATTGTAAAATAATGTATTATATATTTTAAAAAAATACAAGTATTTTCTCTTTTCCAAGTAAATACGATGCCTGTATTAAAATGTATTAGAGTATCACATTAGGTTAATTTTTGGGATAGCCATCTTCATTTTATTACCATTGAAGTAACAGTTTTTAATAATCAAAAACATATATATTTTAGCAAATTATTTAAAAATTACAAAATTTGACAAAATGATACTTTTGGCCCATAGGTGGGGTAAGAGAACGTTCGTTACAGGGTAAAAGTACACACGATAAAACATTATGAAAATTAATTTTTAACATAGACTTTTACACTATAAATCTTTACAAGACATAAAAAGGTGCTATAAATATTATTGCTGATTTTAAACATAGCTAGCAACATTTGTATAAAATAAACTTAAGCAGGTAAACTATATTAACGTTTGCTAAATGCTGCCAAATTACATCAAAATGCTGAAAATCAAAACACACCGAATTGTTTGAAAATGTATTTACAAATTCTGCTCAAACTATGTAAACAACTTATTTGCCATAACACTTTACTAAAACCAAACAGTATGGCCAACTTCTATTTCACCAAAACATAAATAAAGCCAATGCGTACACTTACCCGACGCGCTATCTTGCCCCACCTTACTCTAATGTATGCACTAGGTTACACATATATGACATTCCGAAACGAAGAATAAGTAGCATACTTTTAATTATATTTAAAATATGGTTTCAGATTGGGTAAAAATAAATTACTAAAGGTAATTAAATAGTGTGAGAAAACTTAAGTATACGTTATTTTAAATGTAAAATATAATATGTAATTTAAAAACTTAACTTAGGGGGTCTATATTTTAAAAAAACGTGATCATTTACAAGTGTTGGCAGCCCAAAACCTAAATATATGATTTTTTAACTCTCACCCAGGTAAAAAACTATCGTGAACAGTGTCTAGATATAAAATTTAATCAAAATCGTTAGTACAAATTTTGAGAAAATAGATTCTTTCTCTTTTTGCTCGTCAGTAAACTACCTTTAATTTTAGGGTTGGATGTCTAATTACAAAAACCTCCTGGGAGAACATTATAAGAAAACCGGTAGAATAGTTTCGGCTCTAGTCTGAGGTAGAGACAGACAGACATACAGAAGAACAGACAGACAATGGCATTGAGAAAACAACTTTTTTGGTTTCAGGGGGCTATGAAACGTCGAAATTGATCAAAATCTTGAGTTCGATTTTTTTTTTTACGATCACAACTTTCCCTCCGAGGTGTCGAGAGAAAGTCAAAATGTAACAGACCTTTCAGAGACGCAAGGAGGATTACCAATCACATATTGCATTACTCTTACTAAGCACTATTCTATCAAACACGTCAGCACCGGTAAGCCGGGTAAGTACACACACACATTAAGATCAGTAAAGACAACTTACACAATCTAAAGGAGCCCCTGACCAGATTTTTCAATGCGTGTTAATTAAATTACCCACATTGATGACAAAAATAACCCTAAAATACCCTCTAACCAGTAAAAACCTTCTTACGGTTTCGTGTTTTTTTTTATAAATTAATAAATTTATCCTATTTAGTTTTTATAACACCTCATTTAAAAATTACGAAATTTGTTCAATCCTGGAAGGGACACAGCCCCAGAGGTAGCTACAAATCCAGGACAGACCGGATTAATCCCGGACATCTGGTAGCCTTAGCCTTAAAGCTACAAGCAAAATTGGCTATCGTGATGGCTTCCTGTTATATTCTCTAATCTGCCAAGGTGGGCGTAATCTGAAAAAGGTTTGGAGCTACTGTTACAAACAGACCCGGCCAGTGGCTGGAAATGATGATGATGATGATGATGATGAACTCACCTGCCACGTTCCAAATCCCACGATAGGCATCTTCAAGCCATTATAAAACACCACATCCGTCAGTTTGTTAGCCATCGTCGCAAAAACTCTCCAAAATGGAGCAAGTAACAGAACGCAACACCGCGGTAACGAGAAGTTTTGCTTTATACAAAGTATCTGCGTGTAGATAGATGTAAGTGGAAGAGAGCGATAGGACATACAAACAGCAAAGAGGAGAATAACAAATAAAGAGGGGAAGTGGACAAGGGTAAAGTACAAACACAAGTTAGATATTAGGTAATAGAATGAAAAGTTGTTGTTGAAGTAATTAAATCACTATTATATTGATCTTCAGATTGACGATAAGAGATAAATACTTATATTGTGGTCCCTTATCTCCTTGTGAAATACAGATAGGCCTAAAGTGAGGGTACAAGTGTGTTACCCACAATGGTGGCCACATAGTCTTAGGAGTCAGGCTAGCAATGGACTTTATTTTATGAGACAGAGAGAGATCCAGGGTCGAATCTAATTCGGGTGTACCGGAACGTGATTTTCCTCATATTATTTATTTCACTGTGGTTTACCTATCCCCCCTCTATATTATGTGGAAGCACTTGCTCAACTACATGCCTTAAAGGCAAGCCATTAATCGCCTAGGTGCTAAAAGTATTTATTTATCAAATATGGGTATGTATTTTGCATTTTTATAGACTTTTCAAGAGAGTACTGAAAATAACGCTTTGGAATTTATAACAAACATAATTGTGTGTCACATTTTGACCAACTAACCAAGGGAATAGGCCCAAGTTTATAGTGATTTTTAACATTCTTAAACTTTTGGAAATACTAAATCTTTCCCTCTTAGCTACCATTATGTTTGTGTTTAAATTAAAAGAGGCAAAGAAATTTTAAAGTAGATAAGAAACTACACATTTTTTCCAGCCTTGAATTTTACCACAAGTCCAGGCTATGTGCATATTTAGGCCTACACTGATAACTGGTGAAGAAGATCATATTTAGAGGAAATGCATCTTCATTTGCGTGAAGATGAGTGGAAAACAGTTTCGCAAAAAAATGCATATGTATGTATATATATGTATGTATATATACGCATACATACACATGCATATACACATACATAATCATGTATAGTACATATATATAACTATATATAATTTATATTCATATGCATATATCGTGTAGACTATATTTTTTGGAGTAATACACATGTGAATAATTGTTGTCAGGTAGTGTGTAGAGCGTTTTTTAGGTTAAAACACACATGTGAATTCAATATCATATACTGTTAAATTATGCAATCCTTCTACATAAAATTAAAACAATTGTATTTATAGGCCTACTTAAAATTATATATACATATATATGATTTTTACTGTGTAATAATATAAAGGTAAGCAACTAAACCAACAATCACGTATGTGTGTTTTACGATTACACTTGGGTCGATTTGTTTGTCATAACCAAAACAACGCTTGTAGCCACTCTTTCGATTACTTTTGGCTATGGTTTTTGATATTCATTCATACGGACATTTTCAGTTAAAAAGTCCTGTGGAAAAAAAAATTTAGCTAGGCATATTTATATTATAAAATTAACAAAAGTTGTTTTCATACTAATTTTAAAGATTTTGTTTCACTTCTTTGAGCTACTAATCAAACTAGGGTAAACATTCATAAAAATTTGGAAATATAGATAAATGTATTTGTCACCAAAGAAAACAATTTTTGCTTTGGGAGCGTGAACATTTTTAACCTAGATATTATGTTTAATCTTTGCGTTTTATGTGCTTTCGAAAACAAAAAGGTGGGTTTTGTATTTCTGTCTGACCCCTTGCCTATCTATTTGTCCATGGGGATCAAGAGGAAACGATTTTATGGATTTCTTTCAAACTTTAATATTTTGATATTATATTATGATTATTACCTTGAGGCGTTTTTAAAAATGTTATTCAAGCCCTCAAATTAAGATAGTTTACTAACAACTGGTTTTTGAAAATTCAATTTAAAAAAATAGTTTTAACTATTTTGTTTAAAATTGATATTTGGCGAATGTTTTACATGATAAATAAAGTTGTAGGCCTATAATTGTTTCTTAGGGGGAAAGGGTATTTGTGTTTACTTGCTATTAATAGTATAGTTAATTTTATATTTATTGGGCCACAAATAGTAGTTAGATCGGTCCCCAAACTACGTTACTAAAATATTAAATTATAAAAATAATCTAAATGAAACTCAAACCATTCATTGCAATATTTTAAGTGATTGTTACGTTACTATTTTGTATGTTTGGCATAAATCTAGAGATCTAAGTGTATCCAAAGCATTTGGGGGAAGGGAGGTGTATCGGGGGGAGGGAGAGATCTCCACAAATTTACAATGCAAAATAAGTTTTAGTAAATTATTAGTTTTAAGTATTAACTAACTCAATTATTAATAACTTAAAAATTAGTATTGTTAATAAGAACGAAAATTTTGTAATATTTTCAAGGAAATTTTTGCAAAGGACTCTAAATTAAAAATGCGAATGAATTTTAGGCCAGAAAAATCTAAGAATCATGTGTTCTAACACAAAAAAAGTTATTTGTTTGAAACTATTTCTTTTGGTCTATTTTAGCCATAGTTTCTGTGAAACTGGGCCCAAAATACTAAGTATGAAAAAATGTATTGTTATAGCCAGAGGAAATTCAGAATACTCATAGTTAGCCTTATAAGTTATAGTCATAAAATGATTGATTTTTATTTGTGGCTCTTATTAATTGAATAAATAATCTTAAAACCTTTAACATTTTCTTAAATATTTAATGTAGTTGACACAAAACTTTGTTTCATAAACTTTTAGCTTTGCGCGTCAATATAAGCCTACATAATAGGTCCATTATACAGTTTTTACAACCACGTTTTATCACCCACTTGGGTTATCCGCATTTAATAACGCTTATTGAGTAGCTGGAGATAAAGATGGAATTTAAATTAAATGTACCCACTTTTGCGTGGAGGATAAGAAGGAAACAATTTAGGAAACATACTCTCATTGCACCTATCTGGAATTCGAACCTTGACCTCACTGTAACCAGAAAACCAGAACCCGATATTTAGTTCACATGCCTATTGATCCGAGTATAAATTATATACATATGGTACATTTAAAGTGACTCGACCAAACAGGCTGTTTTTGGTCCATTATGACCAATTATTTTGATCAAATAAAAGGTGTCTCTTGTCTAAACCAAATTTGTTTCATTCATCCATAGTAATTACATTTAGAGTGTTAACGGGTATTTTTTGTATGTTTAGGCGTTCATAGAAAAAAAGCTACTAGTTTATAGGACCAAACTATTTGTTTAAAAAAAATTGTGTACAATGAATCTTAGAATATAACCGTTAGATTGTATGGATATTTTGAGTTCAAAAAGTTTAAAATCATGAGTACAAATTTGGAAGAAAAAACACACAAATGGTTCATTCCGGAGCATTACAACTGAGCCACGAGGCCGATTAGATCTTAATTACACAGGTGAATTGCGCCACGTTCACTTCCCAAAACATAGACATATATTAATTTTATCTACTCCACCTTGCTCTGCTTACAAGTAATACAAGACATACTTTTATATAGAAAATTTACTTGCTTTATTCAAGTTCGTCGTTGTCGGAAAAAATTTGTAGGAAACTGCTTTTACAAACTGACACTTGGTTATTAAATCATTTTTTAAAAGTAAAATTTGCGATCTTATAAAATCTTTATTTACCCTAATTTCTTTCCTCACTTTTTTTGTTAAATTTCTGTTGGCTGACTGAATTTTAATATAAATTTCTGTCTGACGGGTGAGAGAAATAAAAATGAGAATTGAACTGCGAGTGAAAGGATTCGCACGCGTTTGTTGTCCTGGATGTAGCTTCGGATGCGGCGGCCCAAATTTTTGGTGGAAATTGTGACTCTTCATCAATATATGTCTCTACAAGGTAGTCG
>CABFWB010002802.1:62505-75160 GCA_902151455.1 Timema bartmani
CTTAGCTCTTCGCTTTGAAACATTGCTTATAACTTGCCTATTTATAATTTTCACCACTTCGTGATTATGATTTGTATCACCATAGATTGTAACGTTACTGTCTACGTGGTCCGTGTACACTTTCACTGAACACTTTTTGTTAGCACATCTCCAGCGAACTTTACCATCGGTAGCAGCATGAGCCATTGAAAATTTGTTGCTTTCGAGAACAAGCAATTTTTTTCCCCTTTCACACCACATAAACGTACCTTCCATTTTTCAATTAAGTTATGTAAGACCCGCCTCGGTGGCGTAGTTGGCTAACGCGCCAGTCGTGTTGAGCCAGACCACCGAGGACGGGGAGATCAAGGTTCGAATCTCGGTCGGGTGAACTGGGGGTGGTTTTTTCTAAATGGTTTTCCACTCTCCTTGCACGCAAATGCGGGTTCACTTCCTCTAAATTCAACCTTCCCAATTCCTAATCCATTAGTGGAATTAGTACTTAAGCGTATAATCCGAACGGGTAGTTAGACGCGGTGTTAAAAAAAAAAGTTATGTAAGTATACCACGTGTGCCGTGACCGACAACTTGGGCCTGCCTACCTTTATATTAGAGCAGCGGTTCCCAAAGTGTGCCTTGATATATATTTTTTAAATTAGATGCCTTTGGAAGTGGTTTGAAGTCGTCCTCTCCCGGAAAATATTGGAAAAGTTGGATGCCTCTATAAGTTATTTAGCGTAATCCTCACCTGGAGATTTTTAGAAAATTAATGTAATGCCTCTAAAAAATTGTTTGGAATGGTTTATTACTGAAAAATACTTGAAAATTGTATACCTTATTTGGAGTTGGATGCAAGGTCATCTTTCTGATTCACATTCTATGGTATTATAGGCGATAGAAATTAAACTAAAGCGAATCAAATGTATTCCAGAGAGAGACGACGAATTATTTCCAGGAAGGACAATGGCCTCGCCTCTCTCCTCTCTCCTCTCTCCTCTCTCCTCTCTCCTCCTGTTCCATCAAACTCGATTGTGTTCATTATTGACAAAGGAATAATCTTGTTTTATATTTCTATATACTATTTTAATTATTAATTTTTCCCTCAACTGCTTCGGTGACCACATGGTCTAGGGCCGATGACAGGAAGATTGGGGCTCGAATCCCGGTCTGGTGTATTAAAGGAGGTTTTTCCTAGTTAGTTTTACACTTTATTTCCACAAAAATGCGGGTACACTTTCTCTAAATTCAACCTTCCTCATTAGCGTATATGCATATAACCTGTAAAAGTAGTAAGACCCGGTGAAAAAAAACGCCTTATTCTGTTAAATATAATTTTTAGTGTACAGCTAAAGAAAAGACGTCCTTGATTCTGATCACGTACTTACAATGGCATTAATGTGTTCTCCGACAAACACCAAGTAGAAAATTAAAACCTCTCGTTTGTACTTTCTCTCGACACCTCAGAGAGAAAGTATTGTGGTCGACACCAAAATCGAACTCGAGGTTTTGATAAATATCGTCGTTTGATGACCCCTAGAAACCAAAAAAGTTGTTTTTCCCGATGTCATCTGTCCGTACCTCGGGCTAGAGCCGAAACTATGTTCAAGCTTGGGCTATAACTTTGTATCTGGGGTGTTCATGAGGTCCCCCCCATAGGATTTTTGGAATTAAATGTCTAACCCTAGATTTAAGGGTAAAAAGAGAAAAAATCAATTTTCTTGAAATTCGCTTTAACGATTTTGATTAAATGTTATATTTATACACAATTTTTTTTAAAAACAAGAAGGAAACTCTCATTTTCTCATGAAAATTACTTTGAGGGTGCATTACTTAAGAGAAATTTTCCAATATTCATCATTTATCCGCAACTATTTGAAATACGAAATATCTTAGCTTTTTAAAGTTGTAGTACTATTAAAGATACACATCTTTTATTTGATATATATTTTTATAAAACCAATATTTTCTGAGCTATAATCAAATATATATACTTTTTAATTCAGATCTTAGAAAATTTGACTTTTATACTCTTTGATGGACCAAGATATTTCTCTTTTCTCAATTTTTCTGTAACACTGTTCCTAGTTCATAATGCCATGAGTACGTAACAGTGTATATTATTTCATTCGTGTTCTTTGGTGTAATGTTTCTACAACAATGTATTGACCTATTATTTTGTTTCACAAATCTTACTAGTTTCTAGTAAATATCTATTTTAGGATAAAAGCGAGATAAAGTCTGTGGGGTGCGTCGTATCATGTATTACAACATCTGAACATATACATTATATTTAACAATAACACATTTTTATCTCAAGGCTACTTGTGAAATACCTTGGCGACCGCTCTGAATTTTCATAAGTAGGCCAATATCACTTCCAAAACAATCATTTTTGATCATCAAAACGTAATATTATTATTATTATTATTATTATTAGCACCGCGTCTTACTACCCATTCGGGTTATACGCACTTACGCTAATGTGTAATGGTAGGATGATTGTGAGATGAAATGGAGGACCTACAGTTTAACGTGGGATCCGAACCACGGTAGAGGCCTGGCATTCCTCACATTCACAAGTTGTGATTAATACAGGTCTTGTCAGAAGTGAAGGAAGGGTTCGGCAATCAGATAAATCTGTGCCGGGACCAAGGATTGAACCCCGGACCCTCAGCACAGAAGTCTGACACCTTACCCCTTGACCACCAGGTCACCGTAAAACGTAATAAAAGAGATGCCTGCTTTTGAGTGAATTATTCATATCTCGAAAGTAAATAATATACGCCTAATCCCCTTCTATCGAACTTTATAATCCTTTCAAATAATCCAGCTATTAATGTCTTCTTCATCCAAAGCAGTTAAAACTGTTTATAAATAAATGAATAAATTCTTTTACTAATCAATTTTTTATGTTTGAAATTAGGCTTTCAAAATTTCGTATTAAAATTTTATTTAAAAAATAATATAATACGAATGATATTATCATAACTGTAAAAATCTATTTAGTTGAAAAATGTATAATTATAGGCTTTATGTATGAAAACTTTTAATGTGTATACCGATTTTGAAGCTTAATAATTATAATAATATATTATTTGGCTGGTTGCGTGACCTTGAAGGCTTAAAGTGAGCGTTAGAAAACAGGTGCTATATGGCGTTTGTTTGTATAACTATATTTCACATTATTGGGTACAATTCTTGCGCAAAAACTCGTTATGTTATCTATTTTAATATCTTATCTTTTTTTTTATCTCTGGCCTTCACTCACATGAGGTTGCCATTCCGTTTAGAACCCAGTGTCTTTGTCAGTGAGCTGCGCTAAGGAAGCTTTAGGATTAAAGAAGAAATATATCGAATGATGGCGACTAAATTGGAAGATGTAGTGTTTTACAATGGCCTTAAGATGCCAATTGTTGGATATGGAACATGGCAGGTAGGAATAGACCATTGCATTACGTAATTTAAATTCTTTTTTTTCCCCTTAATTCCCCCCTCCCCCTTAATTAAGTGCTTCCTAAAAGTTAAAAGTAGCTTCAAAAGATAAGTACCGAAATCCCTGCTGATGACGGGGAGATCAGGGTTTGAATCCCTGTTGGCTCTACTGAAAGTGAGTTTTTCCTTAATGGTTTCCTATTCTCCTTCCACGCAAATGCGGGTAGATTACGTGTAACCCGAACAGGTACAAGGAATGAGACGCAGTGATAATAATAATAAAGGTACGGAACTCCGCACGGACTTTCTCACTCCATTGTTTAAAAAATTGATACATCAAAACTCGTGATATATGTGAAACGAAATAATATACACTAGCAAACCTGAATAAAAATTGCGCAATATTTACGTAAAACATTTTTTGACCACCGATTTTAAATTTTATAATTTTATTTTAAAGGAATTAAAGTTCTCATTTGTATATTTGGGCCAGTAAAAAAGATTGATATTGGGTCCACAAGGGGCAAGACTTCGTATTAAGATTTCAACTTCCAGCTAAACCTTTGGCATTTTATTAGGGTTTGCACATCTTATGGTTATCGCATTGCTATTAAATTCCTCATTTATCAATTTAGACTAATAAAAAAGGTAAATATTGACTTTTGAGTCTAAAATGATATGTTGTACAAACATTTCACCTTAGAGGTTAAAGGAAAAAGAACATAAGCTTTACTTAGTATATGGCATTAATGAATATATTGCGTTAAAAATTAAGTAGTATTTTTATAACTAAAGCTCACAAAATTTTATTAATATATTTGCCAATATCTCAGAAACTATGGTTTTTATAAAAATAGATTTCAAATAAAAGTGTTTTATTTTTAATAGTTCTACAACTTTGCAATGACAAGTTATTACTATCTCAAATTGTTGCGGAGATACGGAAATTTCCACTTCTGTAAAGTATCCTAAAAGTAATTTTCATGGGAAAATGAAAATAGCCATTTTATTTATAATATTAAACAACGCCTAGATAATAATTTTAATCAAAATTGTTACAGCCGGTTTTGAGAAAAACAATTTTTTTTTCTCTTTTCGCCCTTTACTAAACTACTCTTAATTTTAGAGTTAAACAGACACACGTACAGCTGATTACATTGCAAAAAAAAACAACTTTTTATGGTTCAGGGGATCATGAAACGTCGAAATTCATCAAAATATCTAGTTCAATTTTTTTTGACGATCACAATACTTTCTCTACATGTAAGATAGCGAGAAAGTAAGAAGTACTGAAATCACTGATACGTACCACACAATCGTATCTGCTTTCACATGTAGTCCATCATAGATTGAAACAACATTTTAAAAAATGCGTTGTCAGTAAACAATTTTTGAGTGATTTTATTTACGATAGGAAAGCATACATTATTATTTACCATGTAAAACACTCTTGAAATACCCATTTTGAGCAAATATTTAAAGAAGTTTATGAAAAAAACCAGGAATTATTAAAATACCCTTACCTTTAGAGCCAGAAATGAAATATCAATTTATCCATGAATGATGACCATATGGCATTTAAATACTGGGTATTAACGAAATTCATTGAATAATTTCAGCCGTAGCCCCAAGGACAGATGATAGATAGACATACATATTTTTAAGACCAACCTTCTTTGAGTTTGGGGACACATTAAACGTCAAAATCAAACATAAATCGTCGTCAAAAGCGTACACAAATATAATAGCTTATTTATAGGAGAAGATAAAATGCATGAAAAATAAAAACAAAATTATAAATTACCATATGCTAAAAGTAGAAATTGTTAAAGGAAGAATCTACTAACTAAATAAATCACACACATAAAAGGTCACGTGTTCTAAGGTGTCAAGCGAGCTATAGTTTGATGAATTGCCGATGACGGGGAGTCAAGGTTTGACTCTCATTAGGGTTTATTTGTGGCTGGTTTTCCCATCCTCTCACCACATTAATAAGGGTGCACTTTCTCTTAACACCTCCATCACTTGGATAATAAATATACAGGGACAGTCACTAGCCATATAATTTATTTTGAACTTATCTGGATCGATGAACACGCGGAATAAACATCAAGCTCATATAATCCTGTTTTCCCGTGATAGTAAGACAGGGGTTCAAGTCCCAGCTGTGTGTACTTAGGGTGGTTCTTTATACACTGTTTCCCACTCTAGCTTCACGCTAATGTGGATGGATTTAATCTTAGGGCCACCGCGCACTGGGTGACAAGCCGCGCTACCCGCGACCAGCGACCAGTGGGAATGCTTGTGGTAAATGGAACAGCGCGCACTTGACTGCGGTGACCACTGGGATAGGGAGCGGCGCGCAGGCGACCAGTGGGAATGCTTGTGGTAAATGGAACAGCGCGCACTTGACTGCGGTGACCACTGGGATAGCGAGCAGCGCGCAGGCGACCAGTGGGAATGCTTGTGGTAAATGGAACAGCGCGCACTTGACTGCAGTGACCACTGGGATAGCGAGCAGCGCGCAGGCGACCAGTGGGAATGCTTGTGGTAAATGGAACAGCGCACACTTGACTGCGGTGACCAGCTGGGATAGCGAGCAGCGCGCAGGCGCCCAGTTGACCGACCGGACAAATCCATTATAAATTAGAAATAAAATTGTCGGTCGTTTCCTTGGTCGCGGAGCAAGTCGCCGGTGTCTAAAAGGTCCCAGCGGCTGGTTGCGAGGATGGTTGCCCATCGTGCGGTGGCCCTTAAATATACCTTCATCGTCACTACTCCTTTAATGTTGTTAAGTGTGGTTGATCCGGAAGGGTAGTATGTCTCTGTATAAAACAAATAGTGTCCTTGATACGCACCTAAAACTAGGTAATATTTATGGTCTATTAAGTGAAAAATTAAAACCGGGATACGAGAATCAAACCCGGGACCTTTGGTTTTGGGTGCCAATACTCCACCACTAATCTATCCTGGTTTGTATTGAATCCAGGCTAATATTTCACTAGTTGTTGGTGTATGTGGATTCATCAGGACTGATTCCGTGGATAACCATCACGTAACAGTGTGTGATACACATGAATTAAAACTTAGAAGTAACATGTATGTGTCTGCCCGGCCCGGCCCTTCCTACTGATTTATCTATCTGTCAATCTGTCAGGATAGCCTATCAAATGGTAGAGGTCGTTGGGTAGGAGCGTTTAAAATAGTAAAACTCGTAGTGTTGATGGATTTATTGTAGACTAAATTACATAATGGGATGTAGGTGGTTAGTTGGTAAAATACTACGAAAGTTGTAGCCCAAGTTAGTAATGCTAGCAAACACTCATTGAATACGTCTATATCGATGAACTACTCAAGGCCAGCGCAAGCCGTCCGTGCAACCCAGGCAATGCCAAAAAATGCACCCCCCCATCATCAAATAACAAATAGTATTAAGATTTGGTTGATTATACTTTGAAAAAAATTCTTAAGGAAAAAACTTTTTAATTCTTATATATTTTTATTTGGATTAAAAAAGAATTAACTACTTATACCAATAACTAATTTTTCTGAATACAATTTATTTTTATTTACATTTTTTATTACGTTATCTTATCTTAGATCTATCACGTCTTGAATTGCTTTCAGCAAAAGTTTTAGTCAAATTGTGGAGATCTAGAAATGTTATTCGCTTGTACAAAATGCAGCTTGTTGCACGGAAAATGTTATGATATAAACTGAAAAAACTGTGATAAATTTGAATAAAATCTGATTAAATATTTATGTCCTTATGCAGACTTAGGCCCAATCTTACAATGTCATGTTATTCTATTCGTTAGGGCTTAACATGCGGTTAAGCGATAACAACCACTACTTTGGATTTTACAATGTTTGGTTAGAGCTAGCGTCCTCGTTAAAGTGCTCGTAAAGTTAACGTGAGCTCTACCTTCTGGTTAGCATTTTAACGTCCACATTAACTTACAAACATTCCGCCATATTGTTTTATGGCAATTGGTTTTTATTCAAGTGAGGTTATATTATTATTTTTAGAAACTTTGGACAGTTATTTATGAATTCTCTTGCTTTTAATATTGTCCACCAGTAATTATATATATGTTTCACCAATGATCATCTAATCATAGATTTGAGGTATTATATTTCAAACTTTCCCTCTTTTCAATATGTACCTCTTTGGCGAACATGATACGGCGTTAGACTATCAAGCAAGCGGCTCGTGTTCAATTCCATATACTTCTTCTTTTTTTTTTTTTTTTTAAGAACAAATTACTCCCAGTTTAACACAAAGATGATAATAAAATAACTATGTTAAATTATTTATTCCTTCTATTTAATATAGCTGTTTAATTTGGGACGCCTCCATTTCTTTTGGTCAAATTTGTAGAGAGAGTGATTTATAAGTCATCGTACGACATGGGGCAGAGGTTTTTAATTTCTGGTATTGCCTTTTATTACAACTATTTTGGCTTAGGCCTACAGGCTCTTCTTTCCTATTAAAAATATGTACATTATTTTCAATGGTTTCACTTTACAATTTGGAGTTGTCATTTCTTGCTGTTAATAGTAATAATTGACAATAGCTGTAGGCCTACCTATCTTTTTATAGTCTTGTAAGACTATTATGTGTAGGCCTGAATGGCTAATATAGGACGTGTTTTTTCTTCCCTTTCTCCCCTCCAGTGCACGTCCATGGTTAATTAAGGGTGGTTTTTAATTGAATATTAAATTGTGTGTTTAAAAATTGACTATGACTCTACTCTTAAGATTTTGAAGCTTTAAAAATTGGGTTAAAACATGCCTGTTTAAAATAAACAGAGTAGGTATACCCATATTTATTTGGATAGAAACTTATGAGACTCTATGAATATGGATTATTGAATAACATGACGTGTTATAAACAACAACATAAACATGCATTGTACTTTAATCTGTTTTCCTAACAACTCCATAACTTTAAAGACATTTAATAGTTACTTACAATCTATTGGTTCAAATTAAGCCAATCAAAAGCTTTGTAGCAAATCTAGTGCTCCGAGAAGCTTAATGATAAGAACTAATGGAAGGCACCCGTCCGTAACTTGACGAGAACATCAAAATAGTATTGTAAAACGCAACGCCAAATTTAACCAACGGTTAGACTTTACGAACGGTTAAATTACGAGGACTTTAACGTGACATTGTAAGATTGGGCCTTAGTATGGTCCTATCAGTTTGTACAATAAAGTTTAAATAGAAGCTACGTGAAAACGTCGAGTATAGACTGTATACTTTTTTAATGTAGTCTCTTATAAACTCCTTAACTTCCACGATAGCGTTATTTTAGACTCTGATAGCTAGCTGCTAGACTATTTGGCAACAAAATTATTCAACAAGAAATCGCTATGTTCTCAACTAGCACCCATAAATACATATCTAAGTGTATGCCAAAAATAAAGTTACTATCGTTACGGAAAGTTTAAATATATTTTATATAATTTTAAAATAATATAATATATGAATGTCAGTAAAATAATTTGATTTTTTTTTTCAAGAATCTAACCTCAACCCCCTTAAATTATTATACATTTTGACAGATACTATTTATTAAATATAATATATATTTTCACTGTACAATAAAATCAATTAGTATTAAACTGAGAGATCACACAATACTTCAATGTAATGAATTGTTAAAGTTTCAGTTCAAAACATAAGATCAATCAGGGAAAACGTACAATGACACCAAATACAAGCGGGTGAGTACCTGCACGAGCTCCATTTAAAGTATTTTAAACCATGGTTTTTCAATTAATGTTTAGCTTTTTTAATATACTAAAAATGGTCCAGCTTAAAATTAAAAACTAATAAATCACATGACACCTCTTGACTTCAGCGTAGTTTATTTACATAAACAGAAGCCAACTTTGGTAAAGATTCAGATGAAAACTGTGAGTTTATTCAGAGAAAAAAGAAATTAACAACAAAAGCACAACGGAATAAACATCGACATGAGCACACATAATGTGTCGGCAGAGAGTGTCGGTTGGGCTGATATGAAAAAGTGCGTAGTGCGCATGATTAAACTTGCACTCTTTGTGCACCTCTGTGTATTGAGGCGACTTATATGAGTTCTCCGTGAACCACACGAGTGACAAAAGCAGAGAGCCATCAAATCCGAATGCACACATGTATTTTTATTTCTATATTCTAGATATAGCCCTATAGCGTTCGCAATCACGCACCTTCTGTGCCCCTTTAAAAATTCTATTAACTGTAATGAACCAATGTATTTCGCGTGTGCCATGTGACAGACATAATTAAATTCTATTAAAAGAATATTTAAATTCGTACATTTTTTAAGAGCGATGGTTCCCCGGTCCTGTGGCCCTTCTAGCCCGCCCTTTGGGCCGGCCCTGGACCTACTCCACCTCGTCCTGGACAAGAAAGACATAAGTTTTACCTCGATGGTCCTTGCCGTCAACCATAAAAAAACCTCTTGACACTCTCCAAAGGCTCTCATAAAACAAGAAACCTTGTCCTACCTACTTATAACTTTAAAAATGTGTCATTCTTATCGATGTTTTGCTAAATGTAATTTACTGGTATGTAATTATACACAAGCAAAGCTGTCTTTCAAACTCATGTGTAAACTTATTGTGGACCGTTCTGAATATATTGTCTGACTCAGACTTTCAATATCATAATGGAACTCTGTTTATTATGTAACATACCCATGTCCTAATGTTAATAGACATTGACATTTATGTAATTTTTACTTTCTCGCTATCTTACATGTAGAGAAAGTATTGTGATCGTAAAAAAAATCGAACTCGAGATTTGATGAATCTTGACGTTTCATGACTCCCCGAATCCGAAAAAGTGGTTTATGAATTTCTGTCTGTCTGTACCTCCGACTAAAGCCTAAACTATTTTACCGATCAGGCTAAAACTTGGTATTTAGGGTTTTCATAGGGTTGCCCCAAGGTTTTTTTTTTAATTGGAAAGATAACCCTAAAATTAAGGATAGTTAACTGAAGGGCAAAAAAAGAAAAAGTCAATTTTCTCAAAATCGGCTTTAACGATTTTTATTAAATTTAATTTCAAAACATTTATAAATATTCCAAACAAAATAGCTGCCCACTCTTACTATTTTGGCAAAATCAATTTAAGGGCTGCGGTCTGATGAGTAGATTCTTATTTTTTATCATATCTCCGAAACTATTTGAGATATGAAATTACTCATCATTGCAAATATGTAGATGTAGATCTATTTATGATACAAATATTTTATTCGAATCATATTTTTATAAAACCAATAACTTTCAAGTTATACGCATGTATATAAACTTTTCGAACACTAAAGATAAAGTATTGCGACCGTAAAAAAAACCCAATCTAACCTGAAATGTTGATGGGTGTCGACGTCTCATGACCCCCCGAACCCTCAAAAGTGGTCTTTGCAATACCGTATGTCTGTGTGTCTGTTTAGACTTAAAATTAATAGTAGTTTAATAAAGGGCTAAAAGAGAAAAAATATATAATAATAAATAATAAATCAGCTCTAACGATTTTGATTAAAATTCGTATCTAGGCGTTGATTAAGATTATAAATAAACTGGCTTAGTTTTATTTTCCTATGAAAATTACTTTAGGGTACTTTACAGAAGCGGAAATGTCCGTATCTCCACAACTATTTGAGATACTAAATAACTTATCATTGTAAAATGGTACAACTATTAAAAATTAAAAACTTTTATGTGATATATATTTTTATAAAACCAACAGTTTCCGAGATATTGGCGAATAGATTAATACAACTTTGTGAGCTTTAGTTGTAAAGAGATACTACTTATGTTTTAAAGCAATAATTCTCCAATGCCATGGAGTAATTAAATATGAGTCTCTCAAAAAGCTTATGTTATTTTCCTTATACCTCTTTGGAGAAATGTTTGTACAACAATGATCTATCTCCGTTTTAGACTCAATAGTCAATATTTACATTTTTTATTGGTCAGAATTTATAAATGAGGAATTGAATAGTAAAGCGATGACCTGAAGATGTGCAACACCTAATAAAATGTCGAAAATGTTAAAGGAAGTCAAAATTTTAATACTAAGTGTTGACCCTTGTGGACCCATTATTAATCTTTTATATTGATCCAAACATAAAAATGAGGACATTCTTTAAAAATTAAATTATAAAATTTAAAACCGGGACTCAAAAAATGTTTTACCTAATTATAGTGCAATTTATGCTTGGTTTTGCAAGTATATATAATTTTGTTTCCCATATATTACGAGTTTTGAGTAAATATCTCCATTTTTAAGCAATAGAGTGAGAAAGTCCGTGCGGAGTTCCATACCATTTATTTCATTTTATATTTTTATTTTGGTACAATAGATGTTTTTATTGGATTAAGGCTACTCCAGAGGAAATCGAAACGTCATTGGATGCGGCTTTGAAAGCAGGCTACAGACATATTGACACTGCCTACCTATATAAGAATGAAGATTCGATTGGGCGCGTTTTGAAGAGATGGTTTGACTCTGGAAAACTCAAAAGAAAAGACCTGTTTATTGTCACAAAGGTATTAATGATATCGCTTTCCTGGTCTACAGGATAGATAATAAATGTATGTATTGTGTTTATGAGAGTATTTAGTCAATTAATACTTGTAGTTTGATAATCATACAATCATTCTAATATTAAAAAAATCATTATTTATTAAAATATTTTCAAAACGTCAAGTAATGGTGTTGTGTTTCTCTAGCTCGTTGTATGTAAAAATATATGTGTTCGTAATAAATGTTGAAAAATTTCACCTACAGACTTGAATTGGAACCAGAACTTTTACTTGTTGCAAAAACGCTTTACTATTTATCTTTGAAGGTAATGTAGCTGTCACCTTTCGACAGATGATAGTATCAATGTCAATAAAATAATGCAAATAATAGTAAAGATACGTTTTTTAAATGTTGACTTGAAATATTTGTTTATATTTTTTAAACATACTATTTTAGAACCAACCATTTAATTTGTGTGCGTACTTTATTCGAGTGCATTTCTTTAAAATGTTTTTACGGTTTTTATATTTCTTAAGGTGGGAGTGTAGGTGCTTGAGCTAAGGGCAATGTTTTTATATTTCTTAAGGTGGGAGTGTAGGTGCTTGAGCTAAGGGCAATGTTTTTATATTTCTTAAGGTGGGAGTGTAGGTGCTTGAGCTAAGGGCAATGTTTTTATATTTCTTAAGGTGGGAGTGTAGGTGCT
>CABFWB010002803.1:0-34026 GCA_902151455.1 Timema bartmani
AGAGAGAGAAAGTCTGTGCGGTGCGCCGTACCATTTATTTTATATAAGCTTTGCACTAATCTTTATCTTCGAGTGTTTAGAATTGAACCGAGGTGTGAAATAAATCTATCAATTGTTCTTAATATGTAAAAATTACAGGCCAAAGTCCAGTGTACGAATACTTTTGGCAGCATGTTTTGATTCCATTTATTTATTTTACAGCATATTTGCAGTTGTTACCTAATTTAGGTTTATTTGATCTAAAGCCACGTATGGATAAAAATATTTATTTGAAAACAATTAAAATCGCATACACACAAATTGGAAAAAAATTAATTTACACAAGTGTACGAATATTTATGACTTTTGACTGTGCTTACTTTTATTTCGCAGTCATTTTTATCACAATGCTATAGTTACGTTCCAGATTCAGTCTAGTCGCTACTCCGCTATAGTAAACCTGTGTCAACCTGCTCTCTTGCTTTATTTTCTCTTCACGTCCAATTTAGTTTTTCCATTTATTTTCTACTTCTAAATACCTACTTTTATTTCTGATTCACTTTTATCACAACGGTGCTACCGGGTTTTCCTTTCATTTTTTAGTATTCCATTTTAAGATAGTATTCTTTTCACATACACAAAGTTCTTTTTTATGAACTGTTTACCTTGAGTTTCTGTAAAGAAGTTTTAAGGAGTTTCAGAATTTTAGTTGTTTTTTTTGTTTTAGAAGCTTTTTTAGTTCCTGTCAGCAAGGCCGGCCCTCAAACGAAATGGCACGCCTTCTTCCGTCCCTCCCTCCCACACCCACACCAACACCCTTCCGCCTTTCCTAATGGTAGGTGGTGGCTTCTATGTATAAATTGATGTTATTCATCATAGTTTTGGATTAAAATTGAATTTTTAAATTATATATATATTCTCGTGATCTTATATTCTTTTAGAGGAATTTTTCCAGTCATTGAACCCCGAAGTAAACATACTTTTTCCTTCACCAAATAGCAGGTGAGATACACAGAAAACACAGCCCTTTGATGACGAGTAGCCTACACCAGACAATGTCTTATTTATGTCTCCCCATTATGAAGTTTTCGAGAAAAAGATATTCCTTTTAATATGCCTTTCTTTATCAAGATACTTGCGTTTTGAAGCACTGAAGTCTGCGTCTAAGGTTTGTTCAACACCGTGAACTGCCACACAATCTCGTAATTCGTTATTAATTTCCGGCCACAGGCCTGGGTCCTTATAAGGTATTAAAATACGCCCCTTGTGATTAGCAGCTGCATTTTCTGGTTCTCCTATTGCAATCGTACGTTTTACGTCATCTTTGAGATATAGAGCTAGGGGTATGTTATTGTCACTGGTATATATAAATTAACACCAGTTGATGTTGAAGATATCTGCTCTGGAAGCACTACTTCTGTAACTGAAGGAACAACTAAGTCAGTACTATCAAAGGAATACAAAGGATGATGCACAACAGTATTACTACTGTGGTAGCAGTGCTAAGTATTGCCATTTGGCTACTCATTTATTAGGTAAATACTTAGCAACAGCACTCACAACAGTCAACACAGGCAGGACGGGGACTCACGCGTAAGTTCTAGTTAATATCGTTATGACACCTACACACGGACACATTAACAACTTTACACATACATAAATAGTACAAGTGTACTATGCACATGTGAGTCAAAAATAAATACTGTATTCAGAACTGGTCACCGGCACAGTAAGGAATGTTCTGTATTCCGCGCATGATCAGTAACACAAAATAAACCAAAAGTATTTGCCAGCAGGACAAAAATAAACAGAGAACAGCTGAGGTGAGTGTGAGTGAGTGTGAGTCGTCATGAAATAGCCGGCAAGTGGAGAACTCAACTCAGTGTGTCACTCACTGTCACTGTGTTGTGAAGATAAACACACAATCTGTAAGCTGGTACCGGCACTAGGTAGACGGAAGCAAGGGAGCAAGGCCTGTTGGGTATCGTGCTGTGTGGGACGAGGCGAGGACAATTCCCTTCCATGTGGTAAATGAAATATTAAAATATGAAACACAATCGAAAAAATATTTGCCTTCATTCCATGCCACCCCCTGAGTAGTGCTGCTCTAGGTCAAGGCTTAGTGGGGCTAGTGGGAGATCCGGCCCTGCCTGTCAGTTCTGTTTTAGGCTACCGTTCAGTAAAGTTTAGTTTGGTTTTAAGATAGAAAGGAGTTGTACTCTCGAGATTCTTTTTTTCTCTGCTTTCAATATTTATAGCTGTTTTGCCATTAAATTTTGTCGCTGATATTATCTGAGCGGGACACTTACCACTGATTCTTATTTTGTGACAAATTTTTATTTGTGTCATCTCCGACATACCTAAAAGTACACAGATTATTTCTCATAGAAACCTCTATTTTCCTTTTCTTTCCCCAATACACATTATTATTGATATTGACGGCGTGATGGTACCTCACCATGTTGTACCTATGAAGGGGGACGGATCATGTTTTTTCTATTCCCTCTCTTACTTCATGTTCGGCACTGACTCGCTGGCGCCTCAGGTGCGGGCCAGTGTCTTACAGCACATTTTTAACAACTGGTAGCGGTTTCAAGAGTTCACTATGATGCCATGTGGTAACATATACAGAACCATGGTCGAGTACTAGGCTCACATGTCCCTCCGCACCACATACACCACTCACTGTGAAATTAGGGTTGCTGATGAAATATACCCTTACCATCTGGTGGCAGCCTGAAGAGCCTGTTGAGGGAAGGCCCATATTACATTTGAGGTGTTCTGGTCCCATGATATCGCATTTTGAACCACTCATTCCTCAATATGTTCCTCCTCCTCAACAACCACCCGTTGTCGCTCGCCCTATCCTTACATCACTACATGTAGCTAGCCCTGCAAGTATTGTTGTCCGGTGCTCTGCCAATGACAAAACCAATACTGAATTTCCTTTTACCCTGCTCTTCCTAAAAACCAGTGTCTCTTTGTTGTGCTTGTGCCTGATGATAAATTCAAGTACGACTGCAATTCAGACTACAGTAATGACAAGGTTGTTTCTATTGGACAGAAAGTCGAATGCAAGTAGTGTCACGCCAAGAAAGTGGAAAGAAGAAAGCCCCCGTCTATGTTGCAGCAATGGCAAGTTAGATCTTCCTCCAATTGAACAGTCTCCTGATCCTCTCCACAGCCTCCTTATTAATGTTCATCCCGAGTCTCAGCATTTTTTGACAAACGTTAGGAAGTATAATGGATGTTTTCAAATGATGTCCTTTGGAGCTAAGGAGGTACACGAGAGAAATTTTATGGCAACTTTTAAGGTTCATGGGTAAGTTTATCACAGGGTAGGAAGTGTGTTACCTTCATCACAGCAAAACCTCTCATTTTTACAAATATATTTTGTTGCCAATGATGAAAAAGGGGCGGAAATTTGGCACAATATCTTCCCTGTTGTGAAGCCCTGGTTAGTTGGATAGCTTCAAAAAGTTCTGCATGTTAACACTTCTTACATACGAGATTTTAAAACAGTAATAGAGAATGCCCCAGAATGTCAAGAGTTTAAAATTGTGATTCATGTGGACCAAAATATTTCAGCGGAACATAGGGGTCGATATAACGAGCCTATAACGAGTGAGGTGGCTTTGGTGATTGTGGGGCAGGAGTTTGAAAAGTGAGAAATCGTTCTTCACAGCAGAAACACTAAGTTGGTGCGGATCAGCAAAACTCGCCATGCTTATGACGCTCTTCAGTACCCTCTTATGTTCTGTCGTGGGGAAGATAGATATACATCCCCCAGCTTGATCCAAATTCGAAAGCCTCTCTTAATAAAACAGTTTATGCTTCAGACTTTTACTTTTGGAAAGAGAGGGTCAAGAAAACTACATCATACTCTATCGCAGTCTTCTTAATCATTTTTTGGCTAACATGCACGCAAAGATAGAAACAGAAAGTCTGAATTTCACTAGACATAACCGATATAAACTGTGAACAGAAAACTACGTACACCTGCGGGACGCCATGTGCAAAAGAGACAGGCAAGTTTCTGGTCTTGGCAAGTTGGTTGTGTTACCTTAAAGCTTTACTGGTGAGCCCCGTTACATGCATGAGCGGAATCAGGATGCTATGACAAATGTACGTCAATATGGTTGTTCTGATCTGGTCATCACATTCACATGTAACCCTAAGTGGACCGAGATACAAGAGGCCCCAAGACTAATATGATATTATTGCTCGGGTTTTTCATGTAAAGGTAAAAAAAAATCCACCTCTTGACTAAAGGCTCTATTTTCCGTCAAAGTAGGTTTTACATATTGTACACTGTGGAGTGGCAGAAGCGTGGTTTGGCTCACGCCCACATTTTGTGATGGCTTCAAGACAGAATCATGCCTGCCCAAATTGAAAGTGTTATAAGCGCAGAGATTCCTGACGTAGAACTTGATCCAGTCCTTAATGAAATCGTAAAGTCTACGATGATTAATGGGCCGTGTGGAAATCTGAACAGAAATTCACCATGTATGATCAGCGGCTCATGTAGCCACTAACCAAGGATACTCAGACTGCAGATGACGGCTATCCCCAGTACCACAGACGATCTTCTTCTGACGGCAGTTTTACAGTCAATATAAACGGAGTAGACCTTGATAATAAGTGGGTGGTGCCGTAAAACCCTGTTCTGTCCCGAAACTTCATGGTGCACATTAACGTGAAGTCCATAGAGTATATCTGCAAATATGTAAACAAGGGCAGTGATCAGGCAGCGTTTGGATTAGAGAACGAATGGGATTAAGCTACCAAGTATGAGGAAGGACGCTATATTAATAGTTCTGAAGCTGCTTGGAGAATTTTATGCTTCCCCATTCATGAAAGCTATCCACCCGTCATGCATCTCTCTGACCATCTTGAGAACGGTCAAGAGTTTATTTTACAACTAATAATGCCGCAGGTAAAGTACAGAACCCTCCAAAAACCACTCTATCATTTTTCAAATTTTTCAAAGTAGATGGTTTGGCAAGAGGGCTTCTCTACAGTTAAGTTCAGGTGTACTATGTTTGGAAGAACAATAAGTTCAGCCGGATGAAGCAGGGAAAATCTGTCCCTGGACAAACAGGATCAAGTGCTTGGTCGACTGTACACTGTACATCCGAGCAATGCTGAATGCTATTACTTGCGACTCCTACTTCATGAAGTTCGATGATCCACTTGCTTTAATTACCTTAAGAAAGTGTCAGGCGTGGTTCATCCTACTTATCAGTCTGCCTGCCGAGAGTTCGGGTTGTTGGAGGATGACACTCACTAGGACCGCACTCTGGAGGAAGCCGCCATTTGTGACTCACCGTGCAGCTCCGGGAACTATTTTCTGTCATGTTTGCGTTTTGTCAATTGGCAGGTCCTTTAAAACTTTTGGGAAAACACCAGAGTCAGTCTTTCTGAAGATATAAAAAGGCAGGTGGAGAATGAGTTTTGAAATGTTGGCATTGAACAATGTATAGATATTGCTTACAACAAATGCTTAGTGCTTTTAGAAAACCTAGTATTTTCAATGTCTAACCAACCACTTCAGCAGCTTGGCCTTTCCTCACCGTCTAATGATCTAAATTAAGTTAGTGTCAATCGCGAATACCTGAGAGAAATTTCTTACGATATAGTCCAACTTTCCGAATCAGTTGCTCAAAACTTTACTAAACTCCGAACAAAGTCAATTCTATCGAGAGGTTATTGATAGCGTTGTTTCAGATTCTGGACAGCTTTTCTTTCTTGGTGCTCCAGGCGAAACAGGTAAAACGTGTTTGATTAATCTCTTGCTTGCCACTGTAAGGAAAACCAAGAAAATAGGAAAATAGGAGTAGTAAACATCTGATGGGTGGGATGACTGTACTACTGGCTGGGGACTTCCGGCAGTCACTACCTGTCATTCCTCGAGGCACACGTGCTGAATAGGTTAAAGCCTGCCTCAAGTCATCCTACCTGTGGCCTAAAGTTCAAGTCTTATCCTTGCAAGTCAATATGAGGGACCATATCAAAGGCGATTCGAAGGCAGAAGAATTTTCAAACTTACTTCTATAAATTGGCAATGGAAGGTTAAAGGAAGAAGATGACAGAGTCTAAATTCCGGAAAATCTTTGTGAAGTGGTTTAAGATTTGAAGACTTTAAGTGACAAGATTTACCCTGATTTGAGCGATTTACACTTTAAAAACCCAAATTGGCTTAAGGAGAGAGCTATTCTCACACCTAAGAACAACATCGCAGCAAGTATTAATGATTCGTTATTGGACAAACTTTCTACTGAGATGGTGAGATATCAGTTTGTGGACTCCATGGTGGAGAGAGAGGACGTAGTCCACTACCCCGTGGAGTTCCTCCACACTTTAAATCCACCAAGGATTCCACCTCACAATCTCTGTCTGAAAGTTGGAGCACCAGTGATGCCACCAGGCTACAGGTGGAGTCTACATAGTAACGTGATTGAAGCAACCATCTTTACAGGATGTGGTGCAGTGAAACAGTTTTCATACGCCGCATTCCTTAGATTCCCTCTGACTACCACTTTCAATTCAAACGACTGCAATTTCCCATCAAAGTATGCTTCGCAATGACGATAAACATATCTCAGGGGCTGTCTTTGAAAGTTGCTGGTATGGATTTAAGGAATTACTGTTTCTCTCATGGCCAATTGTACGTAGCCTGTTCACGTGTAAGCTCTCCTGACAGCCTCGTGATTCTGCAGCCAGAGGGGTGAACGAAATATTTAGTTTACATGGAAGTTTTTATAAAAAGTCTTTAGCCAAATTTACATTGTTTTTTAAAATGTATGTTGCTCCTTGTTTTCCTTTCCCTTCTAAATATTGAAAAAGTTCATTACTATTTCTTAGCACAAAAAAGCAATTTAAAGAGTACTCCGTAGTGAAGCACGGGTATTTAGCTAGTATTTCATACGAGCCTAAATGATCGTATGACTACTAGGTACACAAAGTTTGTCATTCAAACAAATACTATCTAGTTGCTAGCTACCGGTATCGAACTTTCGTTATAATATGGTATATCTTATTCTGAAATTAATATGCAAGCTAATATTCAACTTTAAATACATTGTAGCCTTAGCAGAATGTAAACATTAAACGACATGGGTAGTACCTATTTTAATATATAAAAGATTTTACTCGTATTTGTACGGGAAAAGGTATTTTCATATACTTTCCAAGGTTATTTTATATGCCACAATTGACACGGGACCAATGACTTTACTTTCCCTCCAAAGGAAGTTTTGCCACAGATTTTTATCTCTCAAGAAAAATCCATTGACCTCAGCTGGGTTTGAACCTATGAACATCGGGTCCTGAGGTGACCACTCTACCCCAAGACCACCGCAGTTGACGTGATCAGTTTATGGTTGGCAATCTGTACATACCAGAGTATTCTGTTTGCGCTGCTTGCGAAGAATCCTTGGTCGTCTTTCTAGATAATATCAACAATTGCACAATAAATCACATCATAGTCTTACCTTCCTTGATGTTAATCTGTTCCTTGAAAACAACCAAATTCGCACCACTGTACACATAAAACCCACCAATCACCAACAATACCTCCACTACCATAGCAGCCATCCTTCATACACAAAAAGGTCTCTACCATTCAGTCTTGCCACCCGAGCCAAACGGATATGTTCAGAACCCGACGATTTAACTGAATATTGTAAACAACTCTCCACAGCTTTCCAAAGCAGAGGTTACCCCAAGCTTTTAATAGACAACCAAATCTCCAGGGATGACTATGACCCTCCAAAAAAAAGTTGAGGACATCGCTCTCACAACACAATACCATCCTGGTCTACAACGTATCAACACCATCCTTAAAAGTGGTTACAAATTCCTAACCAGTTTCACCCAGATCCAAAACCTTCTTAGTTCACCCCCAACAGTCACTTTCAAATGGCCACCCAAACTCCACAATATTCTAGTCCATCCGAAACGTCCTGACCCCAAGAGAATTCGAAAAGAAAAACCAACTACCAAAGGTTCATACCCCTGCGGTAGCACCCGTTGCAGCACATGTGGAATCCACCTACCAGCTACATCCTTCAACAGCAAAGTAACCAAATTGGAATACAAAATCCCTGGTTATTACAATTGCAAAACTAATAACTTGATATATCAACTACAGTGCA
This sequence comes from Timema bartmani, assembly GCA_902151455.1. Taxonomy (NCBI): domain Eukaryota; kingdom Metazoa; phylum Arthropoda; class Insecta; order Phasmatodea; family Timematidae; genus Timema; species Timema bartmani. The sequence goes on from CABFWB010002803.1 coordinate 8,136, forward strand.
AATCATGCGATGCAGAGTATATAGGCCTTACTACAGGTTCTCTCAGACAGCGAATGAACAATCATCGTTTTGACACAAACCACAAAGATCCGGACAAGCCTGTACCCATTCATGCTGGTACCCACAACCAGGACTTTCAAACCTGCTACACCACCAAAATATTAAGAGCATTTCCCAAACAGTGCAACATTTCTCAACTTAGACAGTGGGAACTGGCCCACCAATGGATTACCAAATCAAGATTACCACCAGGCCTCAACAGAAGATAGTTTCTTTCTTTCTATTAGATTATCATTTTTCAAATTATTATTATTATTATTATTATTATTATAATTATTATTATTTTAAAATATCTTTTTTTTATTATCATTATTATTTTTAAATAGGGGTCTAGAAATACTAACCATAGCCAAGGAATTTATCTTTACTCCCAAAAACAGTTGGCACAATGTGTTTCTAAAAGTTTTTCTTTAAATTCAAAATGGAGTAATCCAGTGTTTGTGTTATTTGTACTCTCTTCTTTGTGTTTGATAAAGGCAACAATGCCGAAATATTATTCTATTTGTGTTAAAATGTGTGTGTGACTACTTCTACTATAGAAGACAGAAGAAAGGAAGAAGATGTCACCTTTGTGCATTGGATTCTTCCCACATTTTTCCTCTTTCCCTAGGTGGGCTTTCTTCATCAAATTTACTCTTAGTAGTTTATTTTTCCTTTTTCTTTAGTTCTATCAATGTCCTTCGCTATAAAACTATTTAGCCACTGGACCACCTCATTTTTATACACTTCTCAAGAGTTTGCGTTTTTTCCACACCATATTTCACTTTGTACATACAATCAATAATCTTGGACAGTTATGACATTCTCCAACACCTCTTTCACTGTCGAGATACTCTTGGCTCTCAGATTAATCTTCAATCTCTTTAGTTTCTGTGCTAGAACCACATTTTACAGTCTCAACGGTGGCTTCATCTGGTGAGATTTATATCGTGATAACTTCATGGTTTTACCTGCTGCGGTGACCGAATTGTTTAAGGCGTCCCTCTTGCAATACATTGGCCTGGCGATAATGAGGAGACCAGGGTTCGAATCCAGATTGGCTGTACGGTGGAAGTTTAAAAAAAGTGGTTTTCACCTCTCTCTGTGCAAATTTGGGTTCACTTCTTCTAGATATGACCTTCCTTATCAATAGCGCATTATTGTGATTACTACCAGTGTATAGCCTGAATGGTAGAAAGATGTGGTTCCAAAAATACATCTTTATAGTCCATTTCAATACGGTCTTTAAGTTCAAACAAATGGTCAATGAAGAATTGTATCAGTTCCTTGAGTGAAATTTTATCCTCTGCATTGAAAGTTACACATTCAGTAACCAAACCAGCGTTCCAGAAACAATTCTGAATATTGGCCAGTGCCACTCTCCTCCATGCTTTGTCGGCAAATGTATAGCACACAGCTTGCTACAACTGAGGCATGAAGCTTAAGCCCGTGGGGTGGGGTGCAATGGCTGTCTGCACTAAGCCTTTCATCCCCTTCCCATTCTAATTTCAGTAGCTCTATGTGCTACCAAAAATAACTCTGTTAGAGGAAAGGTTTATTCAGATCTTAAGCTTTAACACCAATATAGGGTTATTTTCAAAGAGTTACAATGTTAAGATGAAATTATTCCTTGGACATTTTACTTTTTAGGTTCACTAAAACCAGAGATAATAATAAACACAACTTTTAAAACATATTGAAATTTTCTGAAAATTGAAAAATGACACCTGGACACGGGAATCGAACCCGGGACCTCTGGCTTAGTACGCCAATGCTCTAACCACTGAGTTATCCAGGATTCGTCCCGTGCCCAGGGTCATTCTTCACTCATATTTTAAGGCAGAGTCTATAATGGACTAGCGGAAATTGTCATTTGACATACATATTGAAATGTATGTGGGCTGGAAATAAATAATTAGATTCATTGAAGCTTGATGTTTACTGCAACCAAGTTCATTAAATCCATAGTTGAGTAAAGTATATTTAGTAGTAAAAGAATATAACCCATAAGGTTTCTATGAGTACGCAGGCTTATTCCATGTTTTAGCTTGCTATTTTTTTGTTTTGTTTTGGAGACACCCATGGCACTAGTCACACATTATTAGGAGTAAGGCTAGAAAATATCTAGTGACATTAAAAAAGTAACTGTGTCACATTCCCAAGTTTCCATGGGTACATGCTAAGCTAGTCCTGTTCTATGTTTTCTGGTTTTGGAGCCATCCACAAATCTTGTCACATGGCGTAAGGCATAAAACTTATAATATTATGTAAGGGTAGTGATAGTAGGTCCAAGATGAACTCCCCAACATTTCCTCAGGCACATAAATCTATGTCAAATGCAAGCATGCTGTGTCAGAGCTTTAATTAAATTAAAGGGTGTGTCTCTGATACAGGCTATATTTGATACTTCTAGGCACATGATCACTTTATTATTAGTGTTGATTAAAAAACAAACCGACACTTTTTATGACAGCTTTACTTTAATTAAAATTATTACTTATTACTACGTTGAAAAATTATCGTGTTAATGTGCCGCCCTTGCCCCCCATCCAAAACATCTTCACTTTACCAGTCCTTTCTTCCAACTGTTGAGCGACACTCCGGCACTGATTTTGAGGGTGGAGCAGCGTTCCAGCTGATAATAAGCATAGATAATAGTTTTCTCTGGGAATTAAACTGGTTTGTATTTAAATGGAGATGATTAGAACTTGTCTTTTCAATTAATAGTAGCTGAAAGTTAATTAAATTAATTATAGTTACAATAAATAGATGTCCTTTTAAACCATATTGAAAGACAGATGCTAGCAAGCGTGTGTTTGTTCTAATATTGCACACACACGCGCGCACACAGCTCTGGCACTGCTACATTTGGGACCACATGTGTGTATGTGGTTTACTGATACATTCTTCCTATTCTACCAACTGTAAATAATGGCCACCTTTCCCAACCAACTAAAAGTCGATAGACTTCGGTGTTCTTTATCTTACAAACTATTATAGCTATAATTGTATGAACTACTTAAATAACCTTGATAGCTTTACATAGCTAATACTGACTAAGAAACATTTCCTTATTAATCATTTTAGCCTAATACATTATTTATACAAAATAGTCACATTAAGCTTTTTTCCTTGATTTTTGAGTTGACAGAAGACGTGTTCAAGTAGCCGAAGGTGTGGGACTCACAAAAGTATACATATATTTTTTTTTAAACTCAATTTCACACTCCAGGGTTTTCTGTGATAAGAATGCAAAGAATCATATTCCTGTATTCTGAAGTAACCTCCACTGGCAACCATGTGGCCCAAGGCGTTAAGAGTCTCTCAAAGTATATAAAACAAAAACACGCCTTAAGTTCACATCTTCAGGCACCTCTAAGTTCCTTTGCAAAGTTTCTTGATCTTGAAGTGACAATATTATGTACATTTGGTGTGATAATGTTATTTATATGATTATTTTCTTAACTGGGCCAGGGTTCACTGACGGGAGCAATCGACTTTGGGGCATCCAGTGAATTCAGGCCCTGGAGCTTAAGCTGCCTTTTATTGGCAGAATTCATCTATTTGTCTGAATATTACCATGCGAATGTAAGATCACATCAAATAAAGATTTTGAACGTTATTTATGTGTAAGTTTTATTTGTTAAATACACATGATTTGCCTTCTAATATGAATTCAAAACAACCACAACAAAACATAGTTTCTCTTTGGATTCAATAGTGATATGTAATCTGTAATTTACTCTTTGGATTGCAGTTGATTTGGTGATCAAGTAAGACAGAAATAAATGTATTCTACATTCAATAGGATGGTTTAAAACAGCATATTTGAAAAAAAAAACTATTGGATTTTAAAAGAAAGAATATTATCCTTTATGATAATCGAACGTCCAAGTTGTACTGATGCGTAATTTTATCACAAATTGTGATAGTGGTTTGGACGTGATTGAGAAACAGACCTTTCCTTTTTATATATTAGTAGGATTTTATATAAAATAGTTAAGTTTAAAAAATACTTCCCCCCCCTTTTCCTAAATCCTCATGAACATTAAAGCTAGGCGAGTCGCAAAAAAGTATGTTGATCTAGGATCTAAAAGTTTGGAAAACACTGCTATAAACACAAGTACACCACCAATGACATTGGATGCATTTATCATGTGACCTGCATTCAGGTGAGAGACAAGTGAGTAGTATCGGGTCACCAGTAGGCCAACTGTTTGTACCTAGTTTGGCACATATTAAAAAAAAAGAGTGTATCTTTGAATTTCTACCCCAATTTTGTCCACAAGATCACACCCCAACCCATTTATTGCGCTCTTCAGCTTTGCAATGAAAAATAAACAGTTCAAAATATACTATAAATTTTACCCAACAACTTTGTGCAAACAATTCAAATTATTACATGTATTTTTAAAAACCTTATATATATATGTGTGTATGTGTGTGTGCGTGCGTGCGTGTGTGTGTGTGTGTGTGTGTGTGTAAAACTAAAGCATTAGGATATCTTAGCTGCAGGACAAAATATGTCAGATATTAGCAAAAAATAAATATGAATGGGCTTGGGACAGAAGAAATCTTAGACTATAAAAAGTAACGTCAAGTTTAAAATGGGATGGAGGAAATCTTACAAGGGGAGGCCACGACGTTCGGATCACAGATTATCTTCAAACTTTGTACACTTTTAGTAGTCCATTAGGACAACATAATGTGCAAGTAGTAAGGCGTACTACTTAGGCGTTTTCGAGAAAATCGCAAGAGAAGTTTTACGCGTCGAATATGTACCGGAGCGTTGCGACTATAAGCACGAGATGGCGACGGTCGAGTGGTTAGCGTTCCAGCTCCGTAGTCACTGGATAGCTGGATCGAGTCCCGCTGATTCTTTTTTTTTTCAACACTGGTCATATTCTTTCATATATATTACAATTCAAAGGTAATATATTCTGACATATTGTAACTCATTGTATTATTGAATAAAGTTATTAACACCTTTATTTATCGATGTTTGACTTGGGCTTTCCAAGCCTGGCCCTCCCCTTATCCTTTCAAACCTGTGTCTGCAGGTCAAAGCGTCCAGGTGCAAAGCAGTTCCGGGTACCTTACCCGATTTCAGGTATGAGGGATTTCGCAAATCACGACAGGCATTCATTTTCAGGAAAACTTTATGCGTTTGGTCTTTTATTTGTCGATAGTTATGAATATAATATTTGTTGTAGTAATAAAAATTAGTAAACAGCCAAATAACATTGGAAATTCAGTAAAAGTTCATGCAAATACACGTATTTTTTCATTATATTACCTTTGAATTGTAATATATATGAAAGAATATGACCAGTGTTGAAAAAAAAAGATGAGCGGGACTCGATCCAGCTATCTAGAGATTACGGAGCTGGAACGCTAACCACTCGACCGCCACCATCTCGTGCTTATAGTCGCAACGTACCGGTACATATTCGACGCGTAAAACTTCTCTTGCGATTTTCTCGAAAACGCCTAAGTAGTACGCCTTACTACTTGCACATTATGTTGTCCTAATGGACTACTAAAAGTGTACAAAGTTTGAAGATAATCTGTGATCCGAACGTCGTGGCCTCCCCTTGTTAGACTATAAACAGGAACGTCAAGTTTAAAAAAAAGCTGTTACAAAAATGGCAAAATTTTCTCGGTAATGCTTCGAATACCAATACAAATATTACATGTCTATGTTATTGTAGTTCTTATACTCACAGGCTATCAAACAAAATTGCTTTAATTTATGTCATTCAATTGTTGTATTTACAACTAAATGATGTTTTTATTTTTGAGGTTGATATATTCACTGTTCAAATTAAAAGTTCCAACTTATAGTCTAGAGCAGTGGTATACAACCTAGGGTATGTGTACCAGGGAGGTATGTTAAGACATATTAGGGGTACATAAAATTTACATAAATATACATTTTATTTAATGATAAACACTAAATAATCAGAGATAGACACAGGGTTAGCCACACAAGACCAGGTTGTAAATCACCATTTTTTATATTTCTCCTTCTCTCACCTAGATGTAGATATGTAGATATGTAGTTATGTATAACTTGTATAATGTATACTTATACACCTAGCACACACGAGGCGTTAGCTAATGCGCGATTTATAATGCACGTTAATGAACTACATAGGATTCCTTAGATACATACACATTCAAATGAACGATTTTGGTTAGCGCCCATTGCAAACTGCGACTTGAAGTTTCCCCTCTTAACGTGCATTTGGCGCACACCTGATGTACCCAGAAACCTTAGGTCTGTTCAGATGATCACTCACTTTTTCTGTGGACAGTGGTTATGATGGAGACAGCACTTTGATACAGAGTTATTTATTGATGTAATTCCAAAGAAAAAGGCCATTTGGAACATGGAATGCCTGGAATATAAGGTTTAGTAGACATTCTAAAAAAGTTGAAAAATGTGTGGCCATATTCCCTCGGTTTTGGGTAAAAGGTTATGTTAACACCTGATCAGCGCCTCAATGTGTACAGGCATTAAGATAAATTATATCTAGGGGTAGGCGAACAACAAAGGCATACCACTGGCCTAAAGAATGTTAGTAACCAAATTCTTTGTAACTAAACAGTACTAAATTTAACTCATTACATGATCATTTTAACATAATTATAAAGGTTTAATATACTATGTATACATTTGAATAATGTTAAACTGAAAGAATGAGCCCTGGCTTTTCGTGTCCTGGTCTCATTTTTCAACGATATTTAAATTAATGCCTGTGGTATAGCCATTACCAAATGATCTAAACAAACAGGTATTAGGCTTTAAAGTAGCATACATACTTTGTTTTTAAGTTGATATAAATGAATGTTTATATATAAATAAATAAATCGATGATAGCCAACATAATTGAATCATTATTCAAAGAGGCAAACCACTATTCTTGAGCCTCCATTCAAACGCGCTCTTCTTGCTCATCTGGCTGGAAAGCTTTGTTGATAAATGACACTTTTCGTTTTGGCAATGGTGTATCATATCTTGGTGCCATGGAGGTCATTGACGCCATTGGTACTGTTGTTGAAGACAGGCCACTACTGCGTTGGGACAGTTGTGAGAGTCGCCTTTGTGTCACTGTACTTTTCCTTTCTATTAGAGCTTTCCTGGTATCTTTATTCAAGACACTGAGCCTTTTTGATAATGGTCCTAAGAAAATAACATGACAGTGATGATTAGTGTTGCATTCTAAATGTATGTATATTATTTAGAGATAACTTTTTTAGGAATAACTATTTTTATAGATAAGTAAAAATAAATTTATTGAAATATATCCAACCAATTTTTTAAAATAATTTTCTCTTCAAATAAAAAATAAATGTGCTTCATATCCTCTAATGCAGTGTTTATTAAACTTTTTCTAGTAGTGGACCACCTGATAGTTGCAGATTGTCCACCTTAATACCTAGCTGTCCCCTTGCCAAAGCCAGTGTGCTTATAATAAACCTGGAGAGTTTATTTGTACTGATATATGTGGAAAGATGCCCCCAGACCTTTCTCAACGAATCCTTGTTGCCTTTATGGATGATACACATCTTACTGATTTTAATATTTTTTATAAAAAAAACAAAAGCGACTTTCTTCAGTGTTCATGGAGTTTGAACAATTATTATTGATGGAAAGACTAACAGGCAGTCAACCAAATTCTAATTATTAGGAGTGATAATGTGACTGAATATATAAACGATTATTTGGACAACTATTTAATAAAATAACCAAGACATCAGTTTGCCGTAAAAGCCGGAGCAGAATGGTAATGGAATTATATTTATCGTGGAAAATATTGTATTTACTCAAATGTAATGCGCACCTTTTTTGGTCAAATAACGTTGCAAAAATAAGGATGCACATTAAATTTGATGGCACATTAAATTCGATTGCAAACTTGAAAAACACCACTGATCACGATGTAGTGCGTCCTCGCTAGTAGAAGCTGGCTGTATGATTTTGAAAGCCATATAGGTATAAAACAACAGCATGGAAGCTACTAATACAAAGCGATTTCACAAGCATGGAGATAGTGTCCAGTGACAAAGAATATCTTTACATAAAACAATCAATCAAGGGTCTGACCCAGACCATTTGCTCGCACTTCTCTGTAGTCGGTATAGGCCTAGCTGCTACCATACTGTGACGTCATAGCCACGGATTCGTCTCTTGAACTGACCCCCTCTGAAGCTTGCATAGGCTAATGAGTCGACCAGACTGCAACGTCATAGCCGCACATCTGTCTATTGAACTGATTCCATCTGAAGCTCGCATAGGCTAATGAGTTTCCATTAAAAATAGAAACAAAAAGGCTTTAAGTGATGAGAGAAGATGATAAATAGTAATTTTGACCTACAAATGAGAAGATAACACTACAACTACTGAGTTATTCATAATACAGTATTTTAACTAACAGTTGTGAAGGAACAGTATTTTTTCATAAAATTGAATTCGCAATAAAAACTCATCATTGTAAAGAGTGCACTTTTTGCCAATGCACATTACATTCGACAGCAAATACTTCTTTTTGGTTTCAAGGTTTTGAAAATTGAGGTGCGCATTATATTCGAGTAAATACGGCACTAGCACTATGCTCCTTGAATTTGGCCTTCCTTAGACACTTTGGGCAGTTTTTATGTTAAATCAACCTCCATGCAAACCCAATTGTGACAAGATGCTTTATGAAGTGTTCGATATGGAAGTTTCAATCAAACAGCTGAAGAAATTTGAATCTAAATCCTTTGTGCATACTCCAAGATAGTTTTGGTCTAAGCTGCAAAGCTAATATAGGAATAGGATCATTGATGATTATAACAGTAGCAGTACAAATTATAGGTTATATGGTCCAATAATAAAGATAAGTTGCACCAGATATGTTCTTCAACGAAAATGACACAAAGTATGCTGCAGAATTGGGATTGGACCATGTCACGTATGAATACAATTGGTTGACAAAAACCAAATAAACTGTTGTACCACCAATCGTTGTTGAAAATCTAGAAATAAACTTATGGCATCAAATACCTCAGATTGTTGAAGATGGAGTTCAACCAAAAATAAATCTTAGAGCTTGTGACGAAATTTGCCCGCTAGCTTGTTTTAAGAATTATGTAGCTTGCGCAGCAATAATTGACGAGTCACAGATATACAAAGAGGCAATGACATCCGAAGAGCCAAGAGAGCAAGGCACCATCATAGTTGAAGGTGAGGAGTGGCCTGCTAGTGAGACAGGCAACACTGTCTGTCCTGAGGATGATGACTGTGACAATGTAGATTCTCCAGGGTATCTTGAGTGTGTTAAGGAGGCCCAGACAAAGCCTTTCGTCCTCCCGGTGCAAGAGGCGTGTACCCATGAAGAGTGTCTGGGCTAGATGTGTTCCTCCAAGTTACCTCGCAACAAGTTTATAATAGAGGAGTACTCCTGGCATTGTGCCGACATATTGCTGACTCTTCAGGAGAGCAGCGAACACCATAAAAATAGAACAAAACATATATACATCCAATATCATTTCATTCACACTAAAGTAGATGATGGTTTGATTTCAGATTCCTATATTCAATCATAGAAGAGGAATTAGCTGACATTTTAACTAAGTCTCTTTCACAAAATAAATTCAACAATAATTGAAAGTCATTACTAATTATTTCTTTTGCAAATTAGTAAACAAGAGTGGGAGTGCTAGAAAAAGTAGAGTTGTTTCTTTTGTAATCCAAAAATGTATCTTAAAGTGATAATGTTAATGTTGTGTTCATGTTGTTAAATAAATAGTAGAGTTGGGTCGAATACACTATTTTACGCACCTGAATCTCGAATCTGGATCACCAATTTACCTTCGGATCTTGGAAAAAATTATGAACATAGAGGAAATATAAATATAATCTAATAATATAATATACAAATAGTAACGAAATTTTAACATCATTTCTTATAATCCAATCATTATAATATTCACGCATTCAGTTAAGTGTTAAATTATTGGTATGGGGTCAAGTTGTTAAGTTCATCCTTTAATTATAATTAGTTTTGAACCACCATTAAGCAGAATTAGAACAATAAAACAAATTTCTCTTGAAAGATTGAAAAACATTTTTTAAAGGATATCATTCTCGAGTCTGAAATGTTCTTGGATCCTCAAATCTCGAATGTCCTTAAGGATTCGAGGTATTCGATGGTCCCAGCTCTAATAACTGGTTTAATAATATATTTGCCACTGATTGAGCTTTTCTATTCAACAGTTATCATAAGCTCAATATATGTTGGTTTAGAAAAGCAGCTGCATACATCACTACCAGCAGTATAATATGTAGGACTGTGAAGAGACTCAAAGTAAGTAGGCTTTAAGATTGTTTTATAAACATTGGATAGCACTAAAAGCTATTTAAAGGGTAGTTTTAAGTCTAGTAAATGTAGTGCTGGAGAAGACTTGAGTAGATCAAGTGACCAAGGGTCAGGGTGACAAATGAAGAAGTTCTAACAAGAGTGGGTGAGAAGAGAACCATTTTGGATGTGATTCTTATGTACAAATCAAACTGGATCGGATACAATTTTAGGAGGAAGTGTCTTCTGCATGACATCTTAGAAGACAAGATTCAGAAAGAGAGACGCTTAGAAAGAAGGACATGGTGCATTGGCGGTCTAAGTTCAGTGGGGAAAGGAATGGACCGGTACAAGTTGTGCTGATGAACAAGAGGGAGAGGGGGAACAAACAGGCGGGACATAGCGGAGGGAGGGGGGATTCAGTTTGCCCCAGACCACCAGTTGGTGGAGGACACCCCTACCCAAACCTTTTTTCTTTAGTGCAGTAAAAGCATTTGTTTTATTAGATTACTACTTCCCTAACCCTAAATGGCTATCCTACCAAACTATCCCAATAGCAGAGGGTTTTTGGTAGGTACCCCATGGCACTTGTTAGCGGTTACAATTAAAGAGGAAGGGAAAGATAATCTCTAAACTTTTTTTTCTTAACCTCAGGTACTGTGTGAGGGGTAGCTAAGGGGTAGAACAGGAGCGCCAGTTGGTGCAGACAAGGGCGGCTCAAACCTTCGTTGTGATAGTGCTGCCACTGCTGTGGTGTGATAGTGTTGTCACTGCTGCGTTGTGATAGTGCTGCCACTGCTGCGTTGTGATAGTGCTGTCACTGCTGTGGTGTGATAGTGCTGCCACTGCTGTGTTGTGATAGTGCTGTCACTGCTGTGTTGTGATAGTGCTGCCACTGCTGCGTTGTGATAGTGCTGTCACTGCTGTGTTGTGATAGTGCTGTCACTGCTGTGTTGTGATAGTGCTGCTCAAAGCTTCGTTGTGATAGTGCTGTCACTGCTGTGTTGTGATAGTGCTGTCCCTACTGTGTTGTGATAGTGCTGTCACTTCTGTGTTGTGATAGTTCTGCCACTGCTGTGTTGTGATAGTGCTGCCACTGCTGCGTTGTGATAGTGCTGCCACTGCTGCGTTGTGATAGTGCTGCCACTGCTGTGTTGTGATAGTGCTGCCACTGCTGCGTTGTGATAGTGCGGCCACTGCTGTGTTGTGATAGTGCGGCCACTGCTGTGTTGTGATAGTGCTGCCACTGCTGTGTTGTGATAGTACCGTCACTGCTGTGTTGTGATAGTGCTGCCACTGACTGTGTTGTGATAGTGCTGCCACTGCTGTGTTGTGATAGTGCTGCCACTGCTGCGTTGTGATAGTGCTGTCACTGCTGTGTTGTGATAGTGCTGCCACTGCTCCGTTGTGATAGTGCTGCCACTGCTCTGTTGTGATAGTGCTGTCACTGCTGTGTTGTGATAGTGCTGTCACTGCTGTGTTGTGATAGTGCTGCCACTGCTGTGTTGTGATAGTGCTGTTACCGCTGTGTTGTGATAGTGCTGCCACTGCTTCATTGTGATAGTGCTGTCACTGCTGTGTTGTGATAGTGCTGCCACTGCTGTGTTGTGATAGTGCTGTCACTGCTGTGTTATGATAGTGCTGTCACTGCTGTGTTGTGATAGTGCTGCCACTGCTGTGTTGTGATAGTGCTGCCACTGCTGTGTTGTGATAGTGCTGCCACTGCTGTGTTGTGATAGTGCTGTCCCTGCTGTGTTGTGCCAGATGGCAAGGCTTGTTTGCGCAAGATTATAGTAGTTTCATTATTTTACTGTGTGATTAGTAAATTGGTGGAAGGACCAAGGAAAGTGTAATAAGGTTAGTAGACAGACATACAAGTCTACCCCAAATGGGATGGGAGGGAGAGGCAACTTTTGGAGGCAAAGAAAATTTTAAAATATTTTAGCAATAATTTAGGGCAGTCCTCAAGCAGTGCACCCATGTTAAATCTTTGTAGTACTCATGATATGGAAACCAGTGTAGAGGTGAACATCTACCTTGGTAATGTCCAGAAACTTTAAAATACATTCTACAAAACACAAATCTCTCTCTTCACTTCGTAGTAATAAATAGGTGGAGCGCGATGTACTATGACAAAATAATCACAGAGGTGTGGTAGAGTCTTTGATTAAGATTGAAGAGGAGCTTAACTCGCCAACTAAGAGCCAAGCAGATGTATCGGGTCTAGTTGAATGACGGTGTCAAGTCCTAGATTGAAAATGGAAGAGAGAATACAAAATACAGAGAGCCTAGCGGAGGAGATTCAGTGCTTGAAAGAATCCTTACCAAGTCTGCTTACAGAAGCAAAAGAAGTCGCTTCGAACTACGGAGTCAAACCAGAATTTAAGAAAATCTAAAGAATTCATAAGAAACAAAGATTCCATGATGACAGAAGAGGAGATGCTAGATATATTTTTGATTTTTCAGAGTGTTGATTCAAAGTGCTGAAGGTTACAGGCTTCATAAAATTATCCATACACTAAATCTACTATTATGTACCCTGACTAAAAGAATGGCAGCTATATCAGTATTGTGCTCACTTCTTTGAACTCAGCTGATAATGTGGACATCTCAGCTACCCATGTTGAAGATTTGAGGGCAGCATATCCTAATAACCTTCAAAAAGACGATCTTAAAGAAAGAATAAATTAGGCTTTTTTTGTCAAATACGGAAAGAATCAAACTTGTATGATGGTGGAAAGGTGAACTCTACACTTTGACTGCTTCTTAGTTGTTGGTATCAAAAGAGCTTGGAAATATTTTGTCCACAGATTTGTTTGAGGCTTCTATTAGAGTTACCGATGCCAGTATAATCACGGGAAAACGCCTTCAGTAAGCTATCTTTAATTAAAAACTGCTTGCATTCAGCCAACGATGAGGATATGTTAATTAAACCATTTGCTAAGTCAATGAACCTGATTTTGTGAAGGAAAAAAGTTTGGGGATATTATTGATGAATTCACCACAATGAAGGCTAGGAAAACTGTTCTCAAGTGATGTGAATATAAACTCACCTAAGTATTTCAATGAAAAGAATAATGTAGTTTAGTAATTGAAAGAAACATTTTTATGGTGTATATAGCTTAATATCATCTCATTAAAATTAGCTAAATTAAATTAGTTATTTTGTGTGAAAGGAGGCCTCCAAAATCCTGTTGCCCCCCACTCTTTGAATCCTCTGGGCAGCCCTGCTGTTTCACAATTGTAATGTTATAGGAGTTAAAAACTAAATGAAGAATCCAAGAATAGTAAAAACTACTCATATTACTAAATAATTTTTATAGATGACACAATACATATTTTCTAGGATTAAAAACAAATAACAATTTTAATCAAAGTCTAGATCTGGGTCAGATATAGTTGGAAAAAAAAACCCCAAAATCTTCATATTTGAGCTTCTACATGAAGCCCTTTTCAACATCAGTTAAATTAGTGAATCAAGAAACAGGCCGCAATAATATCTAAGTGACCACAATTAACCTCTATCCATTCTCATATAGTTCAGTCTGTGTTTTACTTTCTTCTCCCAAAAAAAGGGACTGATGTACCCCAAAAACTTCATAATTATATGTTTTGTTGTTTTTTTTAGTTGTGAACTTTGAGGCCTACAGTTTTCTGGTAAGTGTGTAGGCCCTGCTCTTCTAGCCTTTGTTCAATGTTTAATTTAATATAACCGTTTGAATCCATTCTTTCTTTGTTAACATTAGTGAAAAGAAGAGTTTATAATCTTGGTTGTGTCATTCTAGTTCACAACTTTGCTTTTATAAGAACTATTTTGGAGGTGGGCCCCTTTTTCTTTGAGTACCACCAAACTAAATTGGAGTGGCGAGGTATGAGGAGAGGCTGAGTGTCGAAGCCCCTCTACCATTTATGCTTATGCTTCTAATCACTACTGAAAACATTAATTTAAACTTCCTGACATTGTTTCTAGGGTTACCAACTGTCCCACCTGCTCTTATAGCACCATCACTAAATAATTGCTTGCCTTGACTCAAAGTAGCCATCAGCAAAGAGCTTGGATATTATTTGTAAGATAAATTGTTGAAGAATAAGAGCAATTAAAGAGGACAGCGAGGCATTAAGAGGAAAAACATGAGGCTATATCAGAAAACATCATACAATTTATAAAATATACCAAATAAATGGAAAAATACCTGATAATACAAAAAACAACAACATGAAGAAACAAGAAATAAAGTCATGGGACGAGGTCTCTAAAGAATCAAAATTAAGAATTTAAAAGGCTTGGAGAGCAATGAAGAGGTAGCTACTAGCTAGAAGTATTAATTTTAACAGAACAAAAAAAAAAATCTCACTTAAAAAGTTAATATAAGCATTTTAGCATTTAGTTAAAATTGTTTTTTATTTATTTAAAATTCCAGCCTATAATAGTTTATTTTCTGTATTGTCACCAACAAGTATACCATTCTTTTTGCATGTACATACATACATACATACTCACACCGTTCCCTTATGAGGTAGGCAAGACACTGTGCATATAGCTCAAAAACAACAGCTCTGTACTTAATCCATACTTACTAACTTTTTCTACACTTCCCAATTCTTGCATATTCTCTTCGCTTCAACAACATCCATACATGATCTTTCATTCTTAAAACTCTTTAATGTTTCTCTTTTTCACACCTACCCCTTCCTTTTGATAAACACATTCTACTTTAATATTTTTGCTTTGTCGCTCGATCCACACTCATCCTCTTAACATATCAAAACCAACGTAAGCAGCTTCTTTCATATTTACCTCTTGGATTCCCCTTCAAACCACACTCCTTCAGCACCCATTCATTACTGACTTTGTCCGTACAAAAATGTTGGCGTTAACACAATTTCATATACTGTCATTTATACGAAGATCCATTCTGTCTGTCACCACACTCAAATGATTTAATGCATCTCGCAAGTCACTTTCCTTCTCAGCCATTAATATGGCATCATCTGAATTTAGCAGCACTCTCACAATCACATTGTCCAATTGTACACCAACCACATCCTCACAAACCTCCCTCATACACTTATCTATGAATACATAAATTACCATGGGGACATAGCATAACCATAATTAACATCCTGTTCAATGTCAAACCATTTGCTTAAGGTTCCATCCATCCTAACACACGGTTTACTTCCATCATACACCACCTTAATTGCATTTACTAACTAACCATGCATCCACCCCATACTTTCTCAGAACATTTCATAACATACTCCCATTCATTTTATTTGTGGCTAATACTGATTTTATTTAAGTTGTATATTTGCGACAAACCAAATTATACTGTACCTTTAGTATCAGTAACGCTTTCAAATACATTATTCAAACTTTCCGCAATGGTCTCAACGGTAAGTTCTTTGTCTGCTCGTTGTAAAAGATGTGCTATAGTGGTTTTCCGTGGGCCTGACACTTGCGGTTTTCCCATGTCTAGATTGTTCACATCCGGTAGTCTGGCTATCTTTTTCAAGTCTTCAATTACCGATTCATTGACAATTCCATTATTCAAGTCAATTTCAGAACTCTATATTCAAGACAAAAAAAAAGCAGTTGAATTAGAGTGTAAATCAAAAACTTATAATGATTTTATTTTATTTATTTACTAGCAGAAGTACCCGGCTCACTTTTTAATAAATTTAAAAAATCTAATCAAACTCTTAAATTCCATCTTTGACATGCACATGTTTGTGAACAGAGGCTACTTATATTTAAATGTCAGCCCTCTGCCTGCGGTAGATATTGCGCAATGCTTATGACAAACAAATTCATTTTATTAATATAGATTTATATGAGGTATTTAAAGTGCACTTTCTGAACAGACTGATTATATCAGCACACAAGAATTTCTATGAGTGAGAGAGGAAGGATCTACCAATTTTGACAGGAAAAGTATTTTAACATACTTTACATGGTTCTTTTTTTTTACATGCCATAACCAACATGGGACCAGCAGCTTTACTTCTATTTCCAAAGGAAGTTGTGCTAAGGATTTTTATTGCTCAAGAAAAATAGGTCGACCCTGACTGTGTTTGAACCCAAGAACACCGGGTCCTGAGGTGACCATTTTACCCCAAAACCACTGAGCTCGACATAATTTTAGTTGTTGTTTTGTTTAGCACTGCATCTTACTATGTGTTCAGGTTATAAGGTCATAATTTTAGTTGAAACATATCATACTTTATTTTAGATATTAACAGTTTAAAAAATTAATATCGAAGCATTGAATACAAAAAGACTATTTCTAAGTTTGATTTAACTTCAAATTAAATTGGAAGTGTTTTTAATTTTCACTCTACTTAGGACAGTGTTTATAGCTTTAGTACTTTCAATATATTTTTCAGCCTCACAGATTAAAAAAAACTTAATCTAGAGCGAATATTAGACAACATTTTATTAATAAAATCAATCACCACAAGCTTTTTCAATGTCTATTAACAAGTAACAATGTTTACATCTCTTTTGGTTAGTGATATTGTGATGTGAGAATTGCACAAACGAATTCATAATCGTCACCCCTAAAAGTAAAATAAAAAAAACTCAATTTTAAAATTAAAAGATATCGTCTATTTTTTTTACCATCAAATAGTGATATGAACAGAAGGGATTCCTGTAATTTAATGACAACTTTTTCTCTTCATTTAAAAAGTTTGTCATCTAATGTCACTATGCTAATAACAGATATTACCCAACTATTAATTTCACCACACGAAGAAACTTAAACTTCATGTTCCTATTGGAACAATATTTTTCTTATTTTAGCCCAAAAAATGCTTTGCTATAAAAACTGCAATAACACTGCCCTTGAATTGTGTTCCCTACACTCAGACCTGCCACGTGGGAGGAGGAAGGGGACGATGTGGAGCTTATTGGCATGGGTCAGAATAATTACCTATATCATTAGTTCAGTCTAGTCTTGTCCTTAGTTTTCTCGATACCCCTGGTATCGACTGGTATCGCAATAATCAATATTATGCGCTAAGAATCTCGATACCACTCTTTAGTATTCAACAGGGTTAACTCCTCAAACATGCTGGGGATAGTGAGGGACATAATCATTGGAACAACACTAGTGGTTAGACATTAGTTACTAGTTGTAGCTTTGTTTTATTCTACTATTCTTTTCACTCAGCTCTAAACCCCCGTACACTCAATAAAAACATGCCATTCCTTTGCAGCCTATCAACACGGCCACAGTCAACATAAGGTCGATTTTCGTCTATCTAAGGTAACTTGAAAATGAACCTAAGGAGAACACTTATTTTGTATTGAAATAGCCGAGTAAATATTTATTTCATAAGGCCGATTTTCCTCATCACTTTGGCAAGGGAGTGGTGAGCGAATAAATTGAATGAAGAGCTCGCAGTTGCACCGTATTATTAGTTACTAATTTTCATTCGAATGATTTAAAAATAATCTGCATTAAATTTCATTTTTTATTTATCTACGTAGCTATTGTAAGCATCGTCAACTTTGATTTCGATAGTGTTTCTAAACAGTGTCACTAATATAACTCTTTTTAAATATCTTTTCACTTAAGAAAATTAATTTAATAGATATTGTTAATGATTAAAAAGTATTATTTTGAAATTGAAAAAAGCTTTTTAGTTTTTACAGGACTTCAAGTGAAAAAAAATTCTGTTTTTTTAAGTACACCCACAAATCTCGTCAGTCAATATTATTTACTTACAAGATTATTTCTGCTTCTCGTGTTCCTTACTGTAGGCCTAACACTGATTGTAAATTTTATTTTGTCTAGTTGCATCTCATTATAATTTATTTAAATAGCCAAATCGACTAGTTTCCATATTTTATGACACATGAAAACAAATAAATCATTTTTCTTTTGACCTAATTTATATGCTCACAAAATAAGGATTTATTTAATTTTATGCTGAATGGTAGGGTATCGAGAAAAGTAGGTATCGGCCCACCACTAATTTAAATACTTCATAATGTGCATAACATTTTAGTGTTCAGTTAAGATACATATTAATTTTTGTACATTGCTTTTATTTTGTAAACGTGACAACAAACTTTTAAAAAAAGTACAAACTAAAATCAATAATAAATGGTGTAGTAGAGAGGGAGAACTTGTCTTCCCCTGAATGGAATAAACTTGCCCCCCTTTAGATTTATCTCACTTCCGTCTGATATTCCCGGGCATGGAGCTAAAAGATGGCTTGTATTAAACAATAAATAACTTAGAGAGACATTAAATTTTCAAAAATTTGTTGGATGAATACCTCTTCAAATATCTTATAAAAGATTATAATTTTCAAAATATATCCAAACGAAGGCCAGTGTAAATATTCTTTAAAAATTAATTTGATGGGAGAGGATCCACAGGTACTTCAAAAACCCTTCTTTTTTTGCTAACTTCCCCCTAGACAAATAAGGTTTCGCCACCACTGAAGTTGAACATAACAAAGAAAGAAGAAACCCTGCTTTTCCCCTGGTACTCAACCTGGTTTGAACACCTGGTGGGCCTGCCTACACTCCTATCTTAAATCTTGCGTTGTAGTCATTTTCATAATTTATGACAGATACTTGACCGTAGGGCATAATATCTCGTGTTTTTGTTCCGTTTTATAAAAGAAAGCAAGTGTTCATTCACACCTTTATACTACCAAACATTGCATATATTTGATGCACAAATTGAACCATTTTTGGGATTTGATATCTGGTGAGTAAAGAGTACATATTGGGTACATAAACCCCCTTTCCTAGATTTCCCTAAACTATGCCCAATTTCCAGATGTTATAATTCAAAATGGTGTGTTTCAAAAGTGTTTATATATATATATATATATAAATTGTGTGAGTTCTATGTTGTTTCATCAATAGGTCTGTGGGGAGTATCTTTGACATGCCTGCTATAGGTGATCTGTTAAATATTGCCAGAGAGTAAAAACTAAAAACCAATAAAAACATAATCATGTGGTTTGATTTATTGAACGAGTGAAACGAGTTTTCCATTTTAACTCCACTGGTTTGCATTTGTCTCTTTGTGGTGGATATGTTTCACAATAACTTTTGAATGCATTAACTGATTTAACTATTCAAACTTTGTACAGTTGTTCCTTGTACCTTTACAGGGTTCCTACAGTATTTGTAAAAAAATTCTCTCTGACTTTTCCCTGACTTTCCCTGACTATTTTCTCAAGTTCCCTGACCAACTTCTCACAAAATTTCCACTATAATTTTATGGTACTATTCATGTGGAAATATTAATTTAATTACATTTATTTCGGTCTCCTCCTCCCCTACAGCCGACCTGGCCTCACCTCTCATGAAAGAATAGGAAAGCAGACGTCTTGCCATCAGTTCAGGGAAAATGATGGAAAAATAACAAAATATATCAAACCCAATCAAAAAGGAAAAGCTGAAATCCATCTGCAATTGTTTTGCAGAAAGCTAGTTTACACTTCAGGAATGGATCACAGACTGCTCTTTTCAGTATCCCTACAAGTTTTGTTTTAGGAAGCTTTTCTTCTTTGTGAAACTTAACGTGATCCCAAATTTGTAATGCCTTTTGAGAGAACGTTGCATTCTCTAATCACTGCACACCACAGCACTTCGAAGGAAAAGTTGTACACCCTGTCAACTGGGTAAACAATGCTTGACGAGCTGTAGAGTCAGTGAATAGGTAGTACGTGTGACACAATAAGCAATTTTTATCCCAATTGATAGGTTCCACTCCTGTTCTCATGGATTTATCATACTTCATTGTCTGTGACAGATTTTGTGTGTTCCTGAAGAAGCGTTATAAACTTTAGATTGACATTTGGGCCATCCAGTGACACTTGTATAAACTTAGAGACTGGAAGAGGAGAAATACCATCAGAGAAATGCTTAAGTAATTCTTCAGCGGTGCTTCTATCGAAAAAAACACTGTCCAAGCAATGACTGACAACTTTATGATTTTCCTTGTCCCAGAATCTGAATACAATGTCCATTTGCCCTCTTTGAATAACTTTATTCAATGCCTCATCAAAACAAATTACAAAGTTGTTACATGATTTTAGGTAGTCCAGTAAATTGTTATGAAAGAATGGAGCCAAGCCATGCACAATGAAATATGCAGCCTTGTCTCCACAAGAGTAAAGGCACTGGCAATGGAACACTCGGGAAACATAAACTGAAAAATTGTACTTAAATTATTGCACGAATTGAAATACATTTTATTGTCAACAACTTGCAAAGCCCAAATGACTTCCGCCTTATTTATATTATCTTTCATAACAAAAGTGTTAGGGTTTCTTCGAGCCACTACACTACTTTCACTTTTGGCAACACCTTCCTTCTGCGGCTTTACAATTTCCGATGAAACTGAAATGTGACATGAATTGTCATTTCCCTGACTTTTCTTAAGCTTCCCTGACTTTCCCTGACCATTATTTTTTCCCCTGACTTTCCAGACCGTAGGAACACTGCTTTATACAGATCAAGTTCATTGGGGAAGAAAATCGAACAAAGGGTTGGGGAGAAACCAACTCTTATATTAAAAACACAGCTTTTAACATTAATTGTTATCTTATGTATTTATTTACCTTTAAGGACATTTCTTGGTACCTTGTACATCTGAAAATGTATATATTGGTGCACACTACTGTAATAACATAAAAAAAAAATTACAATATTTTTCAGGGGGTAATATGAGGCAAATACTGGTGACCCCACAAACAAAGTTTTCCCAAGACTCCACGTCTGCTAAGGGCGACCCTGTATATGTGCATAGCCCCAATGGGTAGTAAGACGCAGTGCTAGAAAAACCACTAAGACTCTCTCTATCCTTTTTCCTACCATCAGTCTTCTACTCGATCAACTCAGATAAGAGCAGGTGAAGAAAGTTTAACTGGTTTCTGCAGCAACCGTGTTAGGCCAGCTCAGTAGGTACCTACCTAACTAATTCATTTACTCATTGTTTGACACATTTGTTGATATTATAATAAATAATCTATAATATCATCAATTTGGCAACAATGCAAGTTTTCAGTTACATATTTTAAATCATTCTAGAAACATGTAGTTCAATAGCATATCTTTCTTTGTGTTTTGTGTGTTTTCAATGAGTCTCTTCAAATGATAAAGGAATATTTCCGAAAATTTAAAACAATGTGTAGTTGTGAAGTGTAATAGGGCAATAGTTTAAGAAGAAAAGAAGAGAAGAAATGAAGAGAGAAGTGTGTTTTTCTACCTAGGCCTAACCTAACTATCCTTTTAGGTTGGCTTCCTTCACTATCACTTTACATTATTGTACAGTGTTTCTACACTGTCTTATTATACAGTTCCAAGTCATTAGGCACTAATTCATTTTATTATATTTAATATGCAATACTAGTATAAATAATATAATGATCTCTAATTGTAACACTAGCTCCATTAACATTTAAATAAAATATTGTTTTTGCTACATCCAAATGATATCAGAGAATAAAGGATGTTTCATACAGTGAAACCAGTTAGTGGGATTGAGGTATTGATTCAAATAGTTTTGTTACTAACTGTAAGTCTATAATTGAGTAATACAAACACTCCCCCCCTTAGCTATCCTCTCCTAACATAATATATGTTTATTATTATATAAGTACTAGTGGTGTGTGAAGCTTCGAGAACTTTGACTTCGCTATGAATATTCATTTGCTTTGACTTCGATTCAAGAGTGTAATTACAGATTCAACAACTACAAAGCCTGAACAAAATAAATTATTTAAAGTTAAAACACAAATTTATGTTTACTTTTTAAAAATTTTCTACTTATTTTTCCATCACAAATTAGTGTTAGTTTAAAAAAAAATCTAAATTAGTTGTATTACATTTGTGATAACTTAATTTATCATATTAAGACTAATATATTTTAATTTCATTTGAAATATAGGATTGTGTAAACTAGTACCAAATTTTTTATAGCTATGCAAATATAATATTTTTATCCAACATTAAACTTTTTTTTTTTTAAACATTCCAACTTCCAATTCGGCTTCGGGAATATCTCATATTAATCGATTCGACTTCGGTTAAAAACATGAAAGAGGAGACTTAGCACACGCCTAATAAATATATATCTAAAATGTTTATACAAAAGATAATGACATTTCATATAAACTTTTCTGAGCCATTGGGCCATATAGATTTTTATACAAAAAAAATGTTTTTATAAATTGTTTTACCTTTGAGCCAATCCTGAGGGTAGTTGAAGCGAGTAGGTGCGAGAGAGTACTCAAGCGATGCATTATCATTCCAATAAACTGGATCACAAGAATCACAGCAAAGAACAGCACAAACAAAATCCCAATAGGTTCAAGTGAAAGGTAAGATTTCACTATAACAATCTGAAAAATAAAGAACATTTTCAACAAATTTACAAACTTAGTAAATATTATATATATATTATTAAATGTTCGGGTTGTACACTTAAAGTCTGTTCAGCGTGGGAATTGTTTTCTGAAAGGCCTTTTTCCCTACCAGAAAGCTATTATATAGTAGGATTTTGGTAGGAAAAAAAGACCTTTCAGAGAGTAATTCCTAACGTGAATGGAGTATATGTACTAATTACTAATTCGCATGAGGGCAGAGTAGAAAACTGTTGAGGAAAAACCACCCTCAGTACACCCGAACAGGATCGAACCCCGATCTTCCTGTCTTCGGCAGTCTGATCTATAGTGAGAGTAGTGCCAAATGCCGGGATCACGATCAATTTAGCGTTAACCTAAAGGATCTCCTTGTGTGTTTAAATGGAAGTGATCACGATGCAGTTGACTTGCAGTTAACTTAACTTAAGAGATGTCCTGGGAGGTCTTTTAATTTAAGTGAACGTTACTTGAAGGGTATCACGTGATCTAGCCAGCCAATCATTAATGCGAGTGGCGTCAACATAGTTATTTATTAATTCATTTGTTGGTTTTAAGACCAAGATCTACTTTTTAGCTTTAGTTCTAGTGATTGGACATTTAATTAAAATAAGCGCTAGTATCGTATCATTATAGAACATTATAGAACAGATTTAATTCAAATATTGTAAAGAAGTGAAAACCACAAAGCTTTTATTACAAAAAATGGTATAATGTATTGCTTTCAAAAAAGATCCTTGTTATTAAAATAAAAATTAACTAACATAATCATGATTGTAAAAGCTTTATCATTTGAAAACTAAACATTCACAGATCATATACACTAATACAAATAGTACAAATCACAGATCAAAACATATACTCTAGAATGAAGATGTTTGGTTTGACTTGTTAAGTTAAGTTATGTGAATCGTGATCACACATAAGTTAAGTTAACTTTAAGTTAATGTTATGTTAAGTTAACATTAAGTTGATCGTAATCCCGGCATTAGACCATGCGGCCACCAAAGTAAATAAAACAAATATGTGAACATATGCTATGCATATATTTACAAATACATATTTTGGCACATATGACTAAAAATAAAACTTGATTTCAGTGTAGGTCCACTTCGACCTGAATACTAAATATCGTTGATTATTTGCTTTGTTTTACATTTTGGTTAATTTATAGAGAATATATTTAAATTAAAAAGAATATAATGTAGTCGTTTATGTCATTTATAGAAATTACTTTTCGCTGAGGCAGTTTTGAGTTCCAATAGTAGGGATGGGTGGGGTGAGATGGAGAGGAATATAATCTAACTAGTGTTGGCTACATAAATACATAAATAATATTAAAATTGTCACCTCAAATATTTATTATTTTTCTCAACATATCAAACAGTATAACACGGACCGTACTTCGGCCTAGGCAACCTCCACACTTACACAGGCCGCGCCAACCACCCTCTCTATTGCCTGGACCGCTCCACACTTCATGTTCTCTAAGCCGACCGTGACGAGTTACCACTGTACTCAGCGCCCATGAGAACTCCTCTTTCTATTGGCTTGCTTGGTGGCCACTATCGCTTACGTTTTCCCGCGCCAATGGGAAGATACTTTTTCTCCCATTGGACAAGGCCAGGCAGCAGTGGAGGGTTTTTAACACGGTGGTTCCTCGGTCAGAAGCCAGGTACTTCACAGTGTACTAAGGCTCGATCTAGATACTTCACAACATAATACTCTCTCCATTTCACAACTCCTTCTTCCAACTCCATTTTCCTTCCACAATCAATAAACACGTTCACAAAAAGAGGCTATGGTCTGTGACAACAGATCGGTACTCTTAGGTATTAACAAGCCAACTGCCTTCTCTGAGGGTCGATTCTGACAGTCACAGCTGGTAGACAGGCAAACAAGGGAGAGTGTGTCAGAAGACCGGCAGGAGGACGACGGGGCTCCGAGAAGGAGGGACGTGCTTCACCTTGTGCAGCTGGACCGACCTGACAAAAACGGAGACTTCGAAAGAGCAAAAGACCAAAACCGGTTTAGTGCTGATCCTAGCGGTGCCAACCAGCTATAGAGAGCCGTAAAGCGTCACCGGCTACAAAGCAATACCTTGTAGTCGGAGTCTGTCAAGAGGGACACACAGCACAACATACTCCAACAGGAAGAGTACCCACTCTTCATCACACCGCGCGCTACTAGCCAGCCCTTTTCAGGGCCGTGCGAAATGGCCGCAGCCACACAAACCACAAATACAAACAATATCAAAACAAAAATGACACCAGCACATCCAGAACAATCAACTAGTGCCAACAATGAGATGGAATCTGATATGGAAGGACAAGGGATATTTACATTGGCCTCCTAACTCACCAGGAAATGTAAATTTAAAACAGAACAAAAACAAAACACAAAAAAAGACAATCACAACACCAAACCAGTTTAACGCCCTGAAAAGGGCTGACAACGAAAATGAAGTCACTATGACTGATGACACTCAAGCCACCAACAACGACTTAACAAGAGAGGCACCCAAACAGTGACTACCACCAATAGTGATGAGGGGATCACAACACTACAGGAAAATCACAAAGTACGCCAAGGAATTAAGAAACAATTTCAATGTGTATTTCCTAAAGGACGGCCTTAAAATTCACACCACCACCAAACAAAACTTCGACCTAGTGCAGCACTTACTCAGAGACCTGAAATAGGAGTACCACACATACTCACTCCCAAGAGACAATCTAGTCCACGTGGTTGTCAAGGGGCTACTCCCAAATATGCTCACGGAGGATCTCCAACAAGAACTGATGGCTACCCCCTCACACACGTCAGACAATTCACAACAAAAACACCGGTGACAGGAAACACCCAGACAGTCACACTGTTACCAACATTCTAGGTGACACTAACCAAGGACAATCAAAACTCAGACATATACAAGATCAAGTTCATCAACAACACAAGAGTGCGAGTTGAGCCCTACATCCCTTCCCTCAACAAAATAGCAAAATGTCACAAATGCCAGAGATTCGGCCACACAGAAATAACTGCCAGAACAACCTAAGATGTCTCAAAGGTCTGTCAGTGCAAAACATCAAAGACTGCAAAAAAAAAAAAAA